>JAHFWG010001283.1:19454-27618 GCA_020233015.1 Callinectes sapidus | reverse complement strand
CTCCTCTTCCCCCTCTTCCTCCTCCTCTTCCTCCTCCTTACGTACGCGACCTAACCACAAGGAGAAAAATGAGTGGGAAGTAAGTTACCACAACAAATTTCCCAGCGCTTCTGGAGGCGAGGAAAGCCGATGGTGTAAATTAAACCAAATTAATCAAGTTACACAAGTTTCTTTCTTTTATTTTCAACTTGGAGGACCCGCTAGTAATTGTGGTGAAGGAGGGAGCCGAGGTGTGTGTGTGTGTGTGTGTGTGTGTATGTGTGTGTGTGCCTGGGAATTATTGTTGCTGTGCTGTAGATGGGAAGGAGGAAGAGGGAGGAAAGGGTGAAGACGTGTAATGAGAAAGAATAGTGTGGTATCCAGAGAGAGAGAGAGAGAGAGAGAGAGAGAGAGAGAGAGACAGAGAGCAGGGCTTCCATAAGTGAGTTGAATTATAAAATCATTAGATCAGAAGGTAAACAAAGAAAGGATGAGGTGCAATGAGAAAAAAGGGAATACAGTAATTATGTAAACGAAAGACTGATTGTTTTTTTATTTATAATCTTTTTACAGATGTATGAAGATACTCAAATGCCGCCCTGGAATTTATGGAAATGCCTCAATGTTTTTTGTTTTTTTCTTTCTAATATATGTAAAGAACACGGATGAATCAAAGAAAGAATAAGAAAATCGTATGTCATCTAGATCTTTAAATGAAAGGCAGTCATTATTATTTTAGAATGATAGAAAGTAAAGTGATCGTAATAAGAAATATGTTAATTGTACTGTAAATAAGAATAATCTTATATTACGTACGAAGACTGGAAAAATGCAAATAATTAGATGTTAAAATCTTATGAATCTGCTACAAAAGAAAGAAATTGAAATATAATATCATCTCAAAAGAGAATGTTTTTTTGTTGCGGGTAAGCTGAATAAAAAAGTTTCATATTGTAGAAATAAAAGAGAAAAATTAAGCAAATATATATTGAGGGAACTTCATAAACCTGTATCAATATGATTTCTCTTTTTTTCAGTAACATAAAACAGAAAAAAAAAGTTATTCAGGGAACATTGCACTCTCATAATAGTGGCATAAACAAGGGAACTGCACCACGAATACTGAAAACAACAACGCGAGTGTAAATCACAGTCCACCTCGTAGAAAAAAAATTAAATAATAGACAAAACTTTAATTATATGCTTCATAAGACTAATACTGGCAAAAAGGAAAACGAGAATACGGGAATACAAGCACCATAGAGAACAGCACACGTGATAACATTGTCACTAAAACAAAGTCCCGCCGCTTAAGCTCGCTATCCCGGAGTGCACTAAAGAGATTTTTCCCCGTACTAATGAGTGAGTCCATGGCGCGGGCTGTGATGATGTGCGCTGGGCGTGGTGAAAACGCTTAGCACTATCTGACCGGGGATGCATGGTATATGGGGGGTGGTGACGATGATGATGATGATGATGATGATGATGATGATGATGATAATGACGACGATAATGATCCTATAATAATGATGACATTAATGATTTTAATAGTCACACACACACACACACACACACACACACACACACACACACACACACACACACACACACACACACACATACACATTCCCTTTCTTTGCCCATAAAAGTACAAATATTATCACATTGTGAGGGAGAAAAAATCTGGCAGAAAAAAAACTAAACGAATAAACCTCTTATGTAATTTGACAAGCATGAAAATGAGACACGAAAATGTGATCCCGTTGCTAACATGCATCGCTACCACCGTCACAGCACCACTATCACCACCACCACCACCACCACCGCCGCCGCCGTTGCCGCTAACAACAGCGTCATTCGTACGTGAGCCGAAAAACTGTACCGATAAAACCGACTCATAAAATTAAGTTCTCTCTGTTTTATTAACGCCATAAATCCAATAATACCCAGAGGCAGCACGTATGAAGGCACGGCGCCAAATGCTGCGTGAGTTACGTGCCTTCCTTTAACACTGCTTTTTATTGAGAGCTGAACGTCATTCTGTCGATATTGCTGTTTTTCTTTTTTTTCTTTTTTCTTTTCTTTGTACGTGTGTATGATTGAATAAACAAAGAAGCTTTTACAATCACACACACACACACACACACACACACCGCGTAGTATAGTGGTTAACACGTTCGGCTCACAATCGAGAGGGCCCGGGTTCGAGTCCCGGGCGCGGCGAGGAAAATGGGCGAGCCTCTAATGTGTATCTAGCCCCTGTTCACCTAGCAGTAAGTAGGTACGGGATGTAACTCGAGGGGTTGTGGCTTCGCTGTCCCGGTGTGTAGTGTGTGATGTGGTTTCAGGGCTACCCTAAGATCGGTCTATGAGCTCTGAGCTCGCTCCGTAGGGAAAAGGCTGGCTGGGTGACCAGCAGGCGACCGCGGCAGTGAATACACACACACACACACACACACATGCGACAGTAATTTTTCACAATTCATCTTTTGTACTTAATTTTTCTTCTTAAACCAAAAAATATATATAAAACGGTTAAGAAATAAGTTCAATCAATCAATCCTGGAGGGCATAAGCCAGGGGGAGCGCGTCGCCTCGCCTACCCTATGGCGCCACTCCTGGCGGTCCCGCCTCGCGAGTCCCCATGTAGGTTCCTTTCCCATACTGAGTAACTCCCAGCAAGAGGCATCGATTTGCCGCGGCCATGAGTTGTGTGGGCGTCCTTTGGGCCTCCTCCATTCTGGGTTATCCCTTTCGGAGACAACCCAATAAGCAGGATCGTCTTCTGGGTAGCGTGCTATATGCCCATACAGCCGCAGTTATCGTTGACGGACTATGCTGGTAATCGACCTCGAATTAGTCTCACTGAACAATCGCCGGTTTAACACAGTCATACCAGTGGTATCTCATGATCCTGCGAAGGCATCAGATACCGACAACGCCAAATACTCGTGTTGATCGAGTCCCTAACGCTGTGGGCCTGGCCAATCCGCCGTACAACTTCCTGGCTCGACCCACCATCGTTATCCACTACATTACCAAGATATGTGGATTTTTCCTAGATCTCTATGTTCTCGCCACATGCATGAACAGACTGTACTGTTTCATCCAGTAAACCTCTAAACACTTGAACCTTGATGTTGGCCCAGGAAACCTGGAGTCCCAAGGGCTTTGCCTCCTCGCCTCTAGAGACATTACCAGAACCTCCAGTGACTCAACAAAAATTACTGAAAATAAGACAAATGTAGAATTACAGATTTTCTCCTTATCATGGAAGTTTGCCAAAAAGGAAGAAGGAAAAAAAAACGCCCTTACTTTTACATGCGAAAAAAAAGCCACGTAAACCCTCGAAATAACTTAGGTGTCAATAAAAAAAAAAAGCGTAAAAGAAACGGGGAAAATTCTAATTATATAAACCCAGTGAATCTTAAAGCGACAACGAGAAGCTCCTGGTTAATTTGTGCTACTTCTACATTCTGTTTGTTTGCGTCGTTTTCTATCTGACAGAAGTGGATGAAAGAGTATGAGCAGGAGGGAGGAAGGAGAGAGACGCAATGAAGGTGACAGTGAGAAAAGATTTTTCCTTTGGATATGTTATTGTTGTCAATCTTGTTGTTACTGTTGTAATATTTTCTTTGCTCTTGTTATATTGTTATTGGTGGTAGTAACACGGTTGTCCAATAGCAGTAGCCGTAGTAGTAGTAGTAGTAGTAGTAGCAGCAGCAGCAGCAGCAATAATAATAGTGAAAGTAATAGTAGCAGTGTAGTATCATTCATCTTATTACGTACATACATCAACATCCTGTATGTAGCACCAAACACTTCAGCTTCTCCCTCCTGTGATGTACCGGGCCGTGTGCTCTCACCAAATAGACAGCACAATGACACGGGGCATAGAGTACGTGGGTCTGTATCCCCTGCGTGTTGAGAGGCGGTGGGTGGGAGCTGGGACCCCTCCTCTCTGTGTATTAATTCCCGTGATAAGGCGAGCTGTACAGGTGGAAGGGATGACTGGGCTCTCCCCGAACACCCGTATTAACGCCATGTTTCACCGCCGCCTCTTTACGGGATGTCAAGCTCATAATTGAATTAATATAGATATTGTCGTGTTGCGTACTTGGTGTTGCTGTTGTTGTTGCTATTATTGTATTATTATTGTTATTATCATTATTTTTATTATTATTATCATTATTATCATTTACTACTATTATTATTATTATTATTATTATTATTATTATTATTATTATTATTATTATTATTATTATCATTATTGTTTTTGTTGTTGTTGTTGTTGTTGTTGTTGTTGTTGTTGTTGTTGTTGTGTTAATGTTCTTAATGATGTAGTTGTTGTTGTTGTTGTTGTTGTTGTTATTATTATTATTATTATTATTATTATTATTATTATTATTATTATTATTATTATTATTATTGTCATTATTATTATTATTGTTATTATTGTTATTATTGTTATTATTGTTATTATTATTATTATTATTATTATTATTATTATTATTATTATATCTAGTAGTAGTAGTAGTAGTAGTAGTAGTAGTAGTAGATTCAGTGTTAATCAGTAAAAGCTACAGCAGCAGCATTTGTAGTAGGAAAAAAAGAATAGACAGCAGGGGTATTAGTATTTGAATTACCAGAAATACTAGTAACAATACTGTACTGTACCGGTAGTGGTAGTAGAGTAATCAGTAGCAGTAGCAGCAACAGCACCGCCATTAGTATTAATAATGTTTCTCCTCCTCCTCCTCCTCCTCCTTTTCCTCCACCTCCTCCTCCTCTTCCTCCTCCTCCTTCTCCTTCTCCTCCTCCTCCTCCTCCTCCTCCTCCTCATCCTCCTCCTCCTCCTCCTCCTCCTCCATCCATTATTTTCTTTTCAATTCCTTCAACAGGAAAGACTTTTTCCATTGTTACTCTTTTCTGTAATATTTTCCTTTCTCTCTTGCCTTGCCTCTCTCTGTACTTCCCTCATCCACATCACTCCTTCTCCGGGAGGATGGCACGTGCCTCTCATTACCCAGATGGCTATCCAAGTCGTACAATGCCCAAGTGAATACAACACCTATCTTCCTCATCACTCATTACTCGTAGTGGTTAGGTTATCGTTATTACCATCATTTTGCATCGTCATCATCACTTCATGTTTTTTTTGTTTTTTTTATTGAATGTTGTTATTGTTTTGTTTGGGGAATTTTTGTACTTGTTGTTATCGTCGATGTTTTTTTTATTTTTCTTTATTTATTTTTTTGTTTGTTTGTTTGTTTGTTTGTTTGTTTTTACGTGAGCTTTTTTTCTCATTCTTCTCCTTTTCCACATCCTTATCATCGTCTTTCATTTTTGTTCCTTCTGTCCTTAGTGTTCTTCCCTGTCTTTAATTTTATTTTATTCTTACCTTTAAACTTCCATACAATACTCTCTCTCTCTCTCTCTCTCTCTCTCTCTCTCTCTCTCTCTCTCTCTCTCTCTCTCTCTCTCTCTCTCTCTCTCTCTCTCTCTCTCTCTCTCTCTCCATCAAGGTCTTACTATAAATATCATCACAACTAGAGACTTTTGTAACTGTTAGTGTGTCCCACTTGTATTTCTTTATCTAGTTTTATTGTGTATCTACGCAGGTATAATTACGTTTATTTATTTAGCTTCTTGTTTCTCTAGGTAAACATTATAAACCGATATATCCCTCATTTTTACCTGCATACTTACTTCACTCCTTCCCCTCACAACCAGGCTCTCCTCTTCCATTTCATTACCAAGTGCTGTGTTATCAGATCTTTCACCTTTTCCTCCCTGGTACCTTTACTCTCCTCTCAGGTGAGCTCAGGAATACACTCATTGTACAGCACGACTTTGATACCTTTCTCCTTAATTAAAGATCGTGTCCCTCCGTGCACCTTCGTGAGTTGTGAGTCAGAGACCTGTACGTACTCCACCCCCCTCCCTGTCTTCGTCTGCACCTTGCCTGCCGCCCCTCACCTTGCCTTGTTCCACCCTGCTCTATGCTAAATTTCGCCTTTCTCTTTCTCCTTTATATTCCCGGTGTCTAATTTTAATTGCTTCCAGGAAATGCAGATATGAAAAGTCTCTCTCTCTCTCTCTCTCTCTCTCTCTCTCTCTCTCTCTCTCTCTCTCTCTCTCTCTCTCTCTCTCTCTCTCTCTCTCTCTCTCTCTCTCTCTCTCACGCGTGCGCGCACGCACGCGCGCGCGCTTGGCTTGTCTTTCAAGGCAGTCAGACGTCCTTACAACAGCTCTGATCCTACCTACACCCAGACCCAGTAACAACCATAAGCTATGGATACTGAAGCAGTCAAAGTGCTCCTCGAGTCACAAGAACGTGCCTTTCGCTCTGCTTTGGATGTTGCAGTGGAGCAAATGAATGCAAGAGTTCGAACTGCTGAAAGCAATACTGATGAAATCATCAAAAGCCTGGAATTTTCCCATGAAGACATCCTTGAACTTCGGAAAGAGGTGGCAGTGCTTCGGAAATCCGACACTGAGAAACAAGCAACAGTTGAAATGCTACCTGCTTCCCTCTTCTCCTCTTTCCCTTCCTCCTCATCCCCTTCCTCTTCCCCCTATCATCATCATCTCCATCATCGTCATTATCATTATCACCGTCAGCATCCTTTTTATCCCCCTCTCATAGCAAGTCATTATCATAACAACGTTCTTATGCCCATCACGTCTGTCTGATCTCGACTTTCCTGCTGGAGTCTCTTTAACACAATGCCATTACTCCGTTTCTCTGCCAATACAAAACATCATCAGTGCTGGAGGGAAGAATACATGTGTCTTTAGGTTGAGGCTTCAGGTCTGAATTCTGTCTACGTACTCATCATCGAAGGAGAGAAGAAAGTAGGATACGGAAGATACTGTGGAGGATAGGAAGGATTTTAGTGGGGGTTTTTTATGTTTTGTTTATTCGTGTGAGTTGCTTATTTTGTTCCTCTTTTCAGGTTTGATATAAATAAGGGATAATTTACTTGAATATTTTGTTGTTTCCATTCTGTTTGTGTTCATCAACGAAGGCGAGAAGGAAGTTGTATTAGGAAGAGTTTCATTGGGGTGCTCGTACTAGATTCCCTGTGCAGGATGGTGATAGCTAGGATAAAGAAGATACCAAGTGGAGGATGGTAAGGATGTTATTGTGTTTTTTTTATGTTTTGTTTATTCTTACGAGTTATCGATTTTGTTTTTCTTTTAAGGCTTAATGTGAAAAGTGCTAATTTAATGAAATATCTCTTGTTTTCATTTTGTTTCCCCTCCAGATATTTGTATTTCCCTTGTCTTACTTTTTTTAGCATCAACTGCATGTTTTATTCACCGTGGTGTCTAGATTTTCTCTTTCTTTCTCGTCCTGCTTTCTTAATTCCCTTCATCTTCTTGACTTTCTCTTCTCTCTTCATTTTTAGTTTCTCGTTTTCTTCGTTTCATATTTAAAATATTTACTTCATAAATTATTCATGACGGTGCCTAGATTTTCTTTCTCGCTCTTCATTCTTAATTCTCTTCCTCTTCTTGACTTTCTCTTTTCTCAGTTTTTTTTTTTCTTTTCCTTCTCTCTCAACATTCAAACAGTCTCGGATTAAAGGAAACTCCCATCACAGTATACACAATAGCACAGAATGTTAAATAAAAGCTTTCACTTTTCTTCTGTTCTTGTACTGAACTCTGCCACTTTCTTCTTCAGTCGCATGATTTTCATCGTTTTCCTTGTTACGTCATCTACTCACACACACACACACACACACACACACACACACACACACACACACACACACACACACACACACACACACACACACACACACACCTTTCACAACTTCCTTTTCCTCCTCTTCCTCTGCCATTTTGTGTTCGTCTTCATTTCCACTTCTACCATTAATGATAATAACAACAACAGACACCACGCGCCGCAGACAACCGCGTAACTTTTTCCTTATCATCATCTCAACCAGACGTTCTTCATAACCTGGGAACACATGACTGGGCTCTCTCTCCTCTCTCAGACCAGTCTCTGTTTTCAGCCCCACCATCTGTAATTTAGGTAACGCCTCACACACCTCCTTACTCTCCTGCTCTTTCGTCTGATATCCCTCACTTACTCTGTCCCGTCTAGATAACATTCAGTGTAATTATTTTTCTACTAATGTTTTATTCTTTTATTCCCTCAAGTGTTTCT
>JAHFWG010001283.1:1954-11954 GCA_020233015.1 Callinectes sapidus | reverse complement strand
AATCCTGTTAGACCATGGCTCTGCATGTTCCGCTTAGCCATTGGGTTATACATAATCCTATTAACTCGTAATCTTTACATGTTCTGCTTAGTCATTGGGCTATAGGATCAATAGTAGCACCGGTAGATGAAGCAATAGTAATGGTACCATCCTTAAAAATCACAAGTCTGGCAATTGCGTACAGTTAACAGAAACAGCAGTTAGCCCGTGGGCTTTGCCTGCTCCTCTTAGCCCATGGGCTATACATGATATTGTTAGCCCATGGGCTAAACAACTTCCTTTTAGCCAATAGGATATACATGCTCCGCTTAGCCCCTGGGCTATACAAAATCCTGTTAGCCTAAGGGCTATACGTGTTCCACGTAACCCATAGGCCCTACATGCTACACATAACAGCCCGTAGATATTGCATACTCCTCTAAGTCACCGGAGATAATAATTATGTTCCTCTTAGAAATCACATTATACATATTTCACATATCCCATGAGCTCTATATCCACTATGTCTACATAATCTTCCTCCATGGAATCTTCATCATCAACAATGTCCATGGAGTCTTCATCCTCAGAAATGTCCATGGAGTCGTCGTCATCATCAATGTCCATGGGTTCCACATCAGCATTCCTTATAAAATCCATATCACATAACACTTTGAGTTCCACGTCATCTACATTCATGGCCTGCTCATCATCAGCCACTTCTTCTGGCTCTACATCAGTTATTGAATTTGCTGAACTTTCCTTAAGTAAGCGTTCAATGAGATCATCATACTTATCATCATCTGAGCATGTGGACTCCTCAGCATTATCGTCATTATGGTCATTATCTGATGACGTGCATTCGCCTTCATGTAGTAGGCACTCGCACGTATCCCCAACTACCAAGCATATGTGCTCATCGTCATCCTTACAGTTCATATCTTCTTTGCTGTCCTCCTCGTCAGACCAATCATCATCCTGGGCATACTCAGCACCATCACTCAAGTCTTCACTTTCGGTCTGCTCATCATCAGACACATCCTTTGACTCTACATAAGTGGGATTATCATGAACATATTCATCTGAACATGTGGACTCATCATCCTCGTCTTCATCAACATTGTCATCATCGTCATCATCTGAGGACTAGCATTCCTCGTTGT
This sequence comes from Callinectes sapidus, assembly GCA_020233015.1. Lineage (NCBI taxonomy): Eukaryota > Metazoa > Arthropoda > Malacostraca > Decapoda > Portunidae > Callinectes > Callinectes sapidus. Next base: position 10,812 of record JAHFWG010001283.1, on the reverse strand, counting down.
CCTCGACAAACGGATCATCGCTGACTTGCCTCTGGCCATACTCAACATCATAATTCAAGTCCTTACTCTCAACATTGACCTCGCCTTCAGTCTCACTGTTCACGGCGGGCAAAACGAGGAGGCTCTCGCTATCACAGTCTTTAATCTCCGGATGCTGTTTTTCTTTAATTTCCATGCGGCTAAATGCGTCTATGAGTCCACTTAGTGTTTGTTCCCATTCTTCATCAAACACATCCACACCCACCCTTCTCCTGTTTGGGTTCCTCCTTCTCATCATTCAACCCAAGCCTTATTTATTTCATGAGTACTCTCTGTCAGTTCCTCCACCTTCCTCTGTTTTCCTTTCTTTTCGTTAGTGATTTTTTTCACCACTTCGCCATTAGTCTCCTGCAATTCTTGCAGCTTCCTCTTTTTGCCTTTCATATTTCCCCCTGTGAATTCTAGCACCATTCCGCTAGTGCTTTGATGTAATTTGTTTGCTTCTCTTTTTACTGTTTTCTGCTTTTTGTCAGTAAACACCTATGGGATCTCGGCAGTCCCGTGCAGGGGTCCTCTCCGTGCGGTGCTTGTAGAAAGTCTTTCTCCAGTAGAGGTGATTTTCAGAGCAATCTCTCAGTATCATACCTTGTAGAACATGGACACTCTCAATATTTAACAAGAAATTGAGGAATCTTGCCCTGCTGAACCTTTGCTTAATTCCGAGCTGTTTCCCTCCAAGCAGTTTTAACAAATAGCAACTCGCGGTGTATCTTAACCAATAGGAACACGCCAGGAGAGAGAGAGAGAGAGAGAGAGAGAGAGAGAGAGAGAGAGAGAGAGAGAGAGAGAGAGAGAGAGAGAGAGAGAGAGAGAGAGAGAGAGATTGTTTAATCAGATACACTAATATTCAGGAAAGTTTGGCCTAATTTCTAACCATTGGCATGAAGCAATTAAACATTGGTCTATACAAGCCTAACACTCTCGGCTCAACAGATATCTCTCAGAATTGTAAAGGTTAAAATACTTTGTGTATATAATATGGGATGATTCTCTCTCTCTCTCTCTCTCTCTCTCTCTCTCTCTCTCTCTCTCTCTCTCTCTTTCTCTCTCTCTCTCTCTCTCTCTCTCTCTCTCTCTCTCTCTCTTTATTCCTTCTTTTCATCAGAGTTCCACCATTTCCTCCCCTATCTACTTTTTTTTCAGAGACAGACAAACAGACGGACAGACAGACTTTACCGGCTTTATCTACTCCAGCCCTTACATACTTTTAATGGAATTCCGCGTCTCTCCAAGCCCCGCCAATATTCAGCCCTACTTTCGACGCATTTCACTATGCAAATGTAGGACGGCAAAGTTCACGAATTCGAAACACTTGAAATGTAATTCATAGAAGCCGAGGACTGGATTTCCAAGACACTTCCTCCTGTGCTGGTCTCGGGGAGCTTTAGAATCTCGGTGAAGGAGAACGAGAAGAGAATAGAAAGGGGATTGAAGAGACGAGAAAGAGAATCAAATTCGGAGAAAACAAGTAACGAAATTGGAAAAAAAAAATCAAGATTTAGAGAAGGGGAACGAGAAGACAATAGATAGGGAATTAACAGGACAAGACAAGGAAAACAAAGAGATCAAATGTAAGGAGAGGAAGATACTTGATTTTTCGCTTAGAAAAACGAGGAGAGGATATTTATGGGACTGAAGGGGAAAAGAAATGGGGAAACTAGGAGAGAAAATAAGTACCGAGATGAAGTAGAAAGAAGAACAGAAGGACAGGGAAAGTGCTCATCTCTCTTGTAAGAATGACTTTTAAGATGGACATATATAATTTTCAAGTCCTTATGGTTATTTTTCCCAGATACTACAGATTTCTCGAATCATAACAACACTTTTGATCACCAATAGCTTCCACTTACGTCAGTTGAAAAAAAAATACAAATAAAGACAAACCGGCTAAACTTTGAGAATTCAGTTTGAGGTAATTAAGTCAAAATTCAAGTAGCATTCGAACATTGAAGCACTGCAATGCGCACAGCACAACAACTTGTGACGAGTACTGGGAGGGAATTAAGCACAAAGGTCTGCTCTTGAAACAGATGGAATGCAAATGAGAATCAGCAAGCATTCGCAACACATAGAAAGAATAAGAAATATATTACAAGAAGTCTGGAGTAGTAAAAAATAATTTGTAAATAATCCTAACCCTTTTCATGTGAACAAAGTTTTAAGACAGGGGGAGCTAATGAACAGAGGGGTCGAATTTCAAGCACTGACACAGCAAATAATTAATTTATTAAGGATGTGTCCAAAAAAAAATGAGTAGGAGGAAAAAGCATCCCTAGAAAAAAAGTGGCATATGTAAACTGTATATGTAAATTCAAAGAAAATGTTCGAATTAAATAGTAAACGTCATTATGAGCTTACCCTATTGTCGTGTGAAAATACTAACAAGTAATTTATGCGCTGCCAGACTTGCTGGGGACCATGACCATGGCCATCAGTGTGTGTGAGGAGGGAAGGGCAGGCTGGCTCACCTTCACCCCCTACCCACCACGCCGCCCCCTCCACCACCTCAACACAGCCTCCTCCAGACCTCCTCTCACCCCATACCGGTAAAAAGACTTCGTTTACTTTTTTTATTTTTTATGAATAAGTCAAGTTGTGTGTCCAATTGGTACTTAAATATTTTTCTTCAATAATAGTACACCTTTTCCTTTTATTTTGTTATTATATTTTTGTGTATATGTATTAATTAGTGAGCCAAGTTTGAAATATTCTTTTTAGTATCAAATGGCAACAATGTATTTAAATTCTTGTATTTATTGGTTGTCCTTTCTCTAATACATTCTGCTGTGTCACATATTTCTCCAGTGTTTGTGTATTATTGCATTTTAAAGAGCATTGTCTCTTTTGAAATGCTAAAGTTATTGCATGTATGGTAATCAAATATGTATCATTTGTTTTCCATTTCATTTGTGTGCATTTATGTATTACTCTATACTAAAGATTTGGGGTTTGCCGGGAACCACGAGCCACAGATGATCATCCCCAGTTCGTTGGTAATCAAGGAGACGGCCAAGGTGGGGGAGCAGTCCCAGCGCCACCTCTGCAAGAGAGTGGAGGACCTGGACTTCTTCATTGGGGACGAGGCCATGGACGCTACTGGCTATGCTGTCAAGGTGAGGTGACTGGGGTGGACTGGGGTAGGTTAGGTGGAGAGAGAGAGTCATGCTGGCTATGTTGTCAGGGTGAGGTGTCTGGGGTGGACTGGGGTAGGTTAGGTAAAGAGAGAGATTTGATTTGATAAATTTATTGCACCCTAAAGGAATCGACAAAAAAATAACAATGGTAGGTTAGAGAGTCGTACTTTTAGGTGAGGTGAGGTAGAAAGACTGTGCTAGATTAGATTTGGTGGAAAGTGAGTGTGTGTGTGTGTCTGTTAGGTTAGGTGGAGAGAGGGAGAGTCCTACTTTAGGTTAGGTTAGGCACTGTAAGGTACAAAGAAACATTAGGTTAGGCAAAGAAAAGAAACACAAAGAAGTTAGGTTAAGTGAGACAGGGAGTGAAGGAAAGCTACAAGGAAGAAAGAACTGAAGAATATAGTGAAATACCTGAAAAAAAGGGTACTTTTTGCATTTTCTACCCAGTTTAAACACTTGAGGTAATTATGAAACAAATTAAGATATCTTAGAGTCATGAGTTATTAAGGAAAGATGAAGCCAATAGCAGTGAAAGGGTAGAAACATGACGACACTCACCATTCAAGGTATCAGTGTTGTAATGACCCGCTGGTACACTTACAGGTTGACGGGTATGTGACAGGAAGCTGCATCAAACACATCCCCATCGCTGGCAGGGACGTCACCTACTTTGTCCAGAGTCTGCTGAGGGAGAGAGAGCCAAACATCCCTCCACAAATGAGCATGGAAACCGCTAAGGCTGTCAGTGGTGAGGAGGATGAGATGGTGTTGCTTCTTGTTGTTCAGTGTGTCACTCTTTGTTGGTATTTGTGTTGAGTAGAAGTAAGACAAAGGAGTGTAAAGATGGTAAGGAAAACCTGGGCTGGGTCAGAAACACTCTTTACTCTTACGTTTCGACAGAATGTCCTCCTCAGTGACGGACATGGGTTTTCCTAACCATCTTTACATTTGTGTTGCTAAAGCTGTCAGGGAAGGTATGGGTTGGTGTATTGTTGTTTCTTACTGATAGTTTGTGTTTGTTAAGCTGTTATTGTTGTTTCTTGATATTTGTGTTTCTAAAGGTGTTATTGCTGATTTTTTGTGTTGTTGAGGGTGTTGCTAAGGTTGTCAGGGAGAGATGAGTTGATGTACTGTTGTTTCTTCCTGGTATTTGTGTTGGTTAAACTGTTACTCTTGTTTTTTTTTATAGATATTTGTGTTGTCAAAGGTGTTAGTGTTACCTTCACCCTACAGAGAGATTCAGCTACATCTGCCTGGACATTGCCAAGAAGTTCAATAAATACGAGTGACCCGGCCAAGTGCATAAGGAAATACGAAGGCAAGAAACTTGTGAACAATCAAACCTTTACTATTGACATTGGCTATGAGCGCTTCCTGGGACCTGAGATCGTCTTCCATCCCGAGGTGAGAATGTGTGGCCTATTGGACTGCAATTGACTTTATTCTACACTTTTCCTGGGATTTTGGTTTGTGTTTCGTACTAACAAACCACCCGCAAAGTCTTTTGTCTTAACTCAGCCATTTCAAGACATTCATCCCTTTTTAGGGGGAGGGCCTAACTCTCTTGGGTTCCATGACACACACACAAACACACAAACACACACACACACAAACACACACACACAAACACACACACACACACACACACACACACACACACACACACACACACCATTCATTTAATTATTAGTAGTAGCAGTCAGTCCTTGTGCCAGACTAACAATTCAAGACACTGCACTCATACACACACACACACACACACACACACACACACCAAGAGAGAGAGAGTGTGTGTGTGTGTGTGGCATTGCTGGTCTGTGGTATGGAAGGATGGGTAGATCAGTTCTTATTACCAAATTGTTCAAAGTGTTATAAGTTTGATTCATTCCTATATTCTTTGAAAATACAACTTAGTTTTCTTGATTTCCACTAGAGTTAATTCCAAAGATTTTTTTTTTTTCAAGTATATAGCCTAAGTAATATATATAATTATGCTAATACATTTTATTGTGTATCCAATTTTTCAATGCCTCTACCTTTCATTTCCTTCCTTATTTTATCATGGGGTTGTCTCTTATAAAGGGATTCTTGGGAAAAGAGGAGACAAAAGATGAAAGTAGAATGAAAAAGGGAAGAAAATAGAGAACAAAAGATAATATACGAACAATAGAACAGAAAAAACATACAATATACTACTACTACTACTACTACTACTACTACTACTACTACTACTACTACTACTACTACTACTACTACTATGAGGGAAAACTGTAGTCGTTGCCATCGGTAAAGAACATTTAGGCGCCGGCTGAATATGGGATTTTCCCGTGAGCTGCGTTGTCACATCTCCACAGGACCAGAGAGAGGGGGAGATTGTTTTCATGTTTTATTGGTTTAGTTTATTTTAGTTAGTTTAGTATTTCAGATTGATTTTGTTGTATTTCTTGATTTTCTGGTTGTGTTTCAAGTGTCAAGTTAACTTGTTGCCTTGGTTGCCCTTGTTCGCTTATTTATGTGTTATTTCGTTCATTAGTTTTCCTTTGAAGTTTCTGGTGTTTTATCTTTATTGTTCCATTGTTCATCTGTATTAGTTGCATCACCTACTTGATTTCTTAGCGCATTTACTGTGTGAATAGCAAATTAGCAAGATAGGACTACTGGTCGTTCCAGCCCGTGACGTGTGTGTTCCTGCCATACGTCAGCAAGGGAGGGTGGGAGGGCCGAGAGTCTGTCTGTCTGTGTCTCTGTCTCTGTCTGGCAGTCTGGCTCAGTTTGTTGTGGGGTGAGAGTGTCAGCGGATGGAAAGGTCTTATTATCCTATTGAAAAGCCTCTGGTTGAACAAACTCGAGTTCTTGAAATGTTTGACCATTTTAGTGACATATTAAGACGTTTTTTTACCTTTCAAACCCTGGGAGGAAGTGACAAGGGGATTGAACGATCTAAGGACAGAATAATAATAATGAGACCCTGCTGCTGGTGCTTCAGTGTTCAGTGTGTCATCTTAATACTGGACTAAAGCCGCAAGATGGAATCACAGAGGCTGGAATACGTTATTAAGGTGACTACAGCCATTGTGACACAAGGCTTTACCGTGTCAATGTTTATTTACCTATATAGGAGGGGGGGCTACCCCTCCACAGACCCCGGCGCTATCTTGGATTCTTATTTCATCTGTCACTTTTACCCTTATCACTCATTATTATAAGCTCATCTTGCCACATTATACAGCCATTGTACTAAGCTTGCATATTAGCCATTCAGACATAGCTTTCGTGGTCACGTTTAAGTTTAGTGAAGGTTTAAGTGAAATATGAGGGGGGGTTCCGGAGCCAAACCGTGCCCCCGCCGCCGCCCCCGCCGCCGCCCCCGCCGCCGCCCCCGCCGCCGCCGCCGCCGCTGCCGCCGCCGCCCGCGGCCGCCCGCTAGCCAGCTCATATTTAAGGATATTTTCATTTATGCCTGGACTATTTATTTGGGCTCAACAGTAAAATTTAATGCTTTCTATGAGTACTGTGGCCTGTTTTGAAGGTCTGCCATGCGTGTGGGGGGTGGAGATAGCTGTGGTTGGCGTTATTATGATCGTAAATAAGGGCTGATTTCTGCTTCAAATTAATTGGAACGCCCAAGACCATACTTTATTTGAGGCAGTATCAAGTTCTTGCCGAAGATAGTCCATATCAAACCATGTTTTGTGCGCAAAGCTCAGTGAAATCAGTGGAGGTTAAAAGTGTTTGCTAGCGGTGTTAAAGTTGCATTAATTAATTTATTTATCAACCTGTGAATGATTTATTTCTGCCTCTAGATCACTCTGAAGTGTTAAGAATAATTAGAAAGAATTACACAAGTGCTTGAAAGTGGTTTTGTGTTCCTTTGAAGTGGTAGGGAGTGAGTATTTAATGAGTTTTAAAAAGGGTCATATTTTTATAAAATACTTTTTTTCTAGTGGAAATTCTTTACAATTACTGTTGTTTGTAGTTTATCTGTGCTTTGGGAATTAGTTAGAGTATTTATGCAGCCGGAATATGTCCATTTTTTTGTTCTAAAAGCATTTTTTCGGAAGGTCATTTTTAAAATGGTCTCCCCTAAAATATGTACGTAAGTATGGACAGTCAACATAGAGCACGGGGTCAGGCTGTGACGTCATCAGCCGTGACGTCACAATGATGGCCGCCTCTTGCAGCCTTCTCTTTCTGAATCTTATCTTCCACATATATTACGATTTACTGTGTTTACCGTGTGTGTGCGTGCGTGCGTGCGCGCGCGCGCGTGTGTGTGTGTGTGTGTGTGTGCTTAATCAATAGGCAGGGATAGATAATACGTAGAAATCTCTCGGTATTATGATGTTTGCTACAGGACCTGCCATATACAGATCTGATATCTTGTTGCAGCATCTTCTTCCCTTCATTTCTTGTGTTGTAACCGACTCAGCGGTTTTTGTGAATGTATTTAACGGATGAACATTATTAATTTGCGTCTCTTCTCTCCCCAGCACCTCCTGCACCGCCACCTCTGTTCCCCCGTGACTAGCCAGTTGATGTCTGCTGGGACATGGTAAGACAGCCAAGGACACAAGGTAAACTACTTGCTGCCTCGTTTTTTTGTCAATGATTACGTTCTTTTTACTGTCTGAAATCTGATTTCCCTAAGGTTTGAGAGTAAAGTTGTTATTATTAACAGGACTCACCTTTCCGTGTACGCAGTTCTCTCTCTCTCTCTCTCTCTCTCTCTCTCTCTCTCTCTCTCTCTCTCTCTCTCTCTCTCTCTCTCTCTCTCTCTCTCTCTCTCTCTCTCTCTCTCTCTCTCTCTCTCTCTCTCTCTCTCTCTCTCTCTGAACATCTTCGCTCTGTTCTTCCTATACTACTGTACTTCTGTCCGCATTGAACTCTTGTCACATATAATCTCTTGTTCCAACTCATTCTGTGCGAGATATCAAGGCATTGTCATTTGGTACTCGGACATCATCAGGTGAATATGAGTACGAGTAATCTGTACTATCAGGCAACTTTCTCGTTCAGGTACCTCCCGAGTTAGAATTCCAAATCTAGCGTTCAGATCTCCAACCATACAAAACGCTGGCTGGCCCATCCTGTTGCTGGCTGCTGCCTTGGCTGGCTGGCTGGCAGACACTTCCAGTGAAACCTATAGCGTAATGTATCGGGTTTTCAGTGCGTTTCCCGGTGTTTTCGAGACTGTGGGAGCTGGAGGCAGGGAATGGCTGGTCAATGTAACTATTTTTAATGTATGTAAGCTATAATCATGTTAATGAAGTCCGTCCTCCTCATTTGAGTGATGCTGTCCAAAGCCAAATTGCTTCTGAGGCAGCAGCAGGTTTTGACATTCTAAGTGATTACTTAATCTGTTGTTAATTATTTTCTCAAATACCTTTCCCAAGACCTCCAAGAGGCTTCTAATTGGTCTGTAATTTTGTGGCAAGTGATGGTTTTTGTTTGGTTTGGGGATTGATATGGTGGTGGCTGTTTTATATGGCCTGGGAAAGTTGCAAGGCAGGCAGGCGTTGTACATAGATTAGTGTGAGGGAAGATAAAAATATAATAATTCGGGGTGGTATTAGATAGCGAGCCATGAGCCATGACCCATGAGATTCCCATGGTGGTGCCGGGTGCACGTCGAGGAGCGGTGCGGTGCGCGCTGAAGCAGCAGCAGCAGCAGCAGCAGTCTCTAGA
>JAHFWG010000297.1:90512-101705 GCA_020233015.1 Callinectes sapidus | reverse complement strand
AGGAGAGAGAGAGGGAGAGAGAGAGAGAGAGAGAGAGAGAGAGAGAGAGAGAGAGAGAGAGCATGTGTCTGGATTTTTTGTTTATTTTCTTTTTGTTTGTTTTCTTTTTGTTTTATTTATTTGATTGATGCGAGTTTTCGTACACCAGGGCAAAAAATGTCGTACTTGCAGTAGAAAGGGTTAATTAACAACAAAACATGGGTATTTCTTTTATTTATTTATCTATTTATTCAAGGAAGGTATAAGATTTTTCCATATAAAGTAAAAAGAAAAAGAAAAGGGAAATTGATATGAGAGGTTAAGTAAATGGATGGAAGATGAACAAAAGCTAGATATTCCCTTGTTATTTATTTATTTATTCATGGAAGACATCAGGCTCTCCTATATCAAGTGAAAAGATTATCAGTTCATTTACTCAATTAAGCTGTTAGATAGATGGAGGAAAAATTAACACCAAAACATACTTATTTCCTTTGTTTTATGTTTATTTATTAGTGGAAGACATCAGATTTCTCTATATCAAGTAAAGAAAGATAATAAGTACATTAATTTGAGTTGCTAGATAGGTGGAAGGAAAATCAACAACAAAACATACTTATTTCCTCTGTTTTTCTTTGTATTTATTTATGGAAGACATCAGTTTCTTCTACATATATCAAGTAAAAAATGAACATATTTGAGGTGTTATATTCTGTTAAAGAGAGCCACCCGTGCTGTTTGTTGGTAAATGACATGAACGTTTGTTAAAAATAGAGTACTTAAGAATCATTCGTGTTTTTGAGTAACATTTCTGAAAGCTTGAAAATTTTATCTTTAATAGTTGGTTAAAGTTAAAGCATTATTCGTATTATTGAGGTATTTTTGTATGTTTATTTATTTCTTAAGTCTGAAAATGACGGAATGTTTATTAATGTGAAAGGAAAAGGAAGGCAAAATTGATACTTGTACTGCAACACACACCACAACACACTGCCAAAACAACGATAACTTAGCAAAAATTGACATAAAATATAAAAAAAAGGTGATTAAAAAGAGTGTGTTTTAAAGTCTATAGCGAACAGAATGCTTTGAGATGGCACTGAGTTAAGGGGAAACATATCAAGAGTGGTTTGTTAATAAGGAAGATAAACCAACTAGCAGGGAAAAAAAAATGATAAAGTAAAATTGAAGTATGATAATTTTACGTCTTTGTATGATCTTCAGAAGGAGCAGCACTTATGACCAACTTTTAATACGATCATTTAAATATTTATTGATAGTTAATGAAGTGCGTGTTAGATTTATTTTATGTATGTGTGAATTAGCAGCTGTTTTTTTTTTATGTCGGTTTATGCTTTTTTAGGTAAATTATTAATGAGAGCAAGTATTCATTAGCTGTTTGTCATTAATTTACAAGTTTTTAAAAAGAGAAGGAATCTGCGTAAAAGAATGTTATTGCTTGATTATTACTGTTATTGTTATTGTTGTTATCATTATCTATTTCTTCTTTATCGTTATTAGTGCATTTATCTTCTTCTTCTTCTTCTTCTTCTTCTTCTTCTTCTTCTTCTTCTTCTTCATCTACGTATAATAAACTGTACTAAGCGCATTACATCTTTCAATTTCCTTTTTCTTCTCTTTCAGCAGCTTCATTTTTCCCTCTCCCTTCCAAGTATACAATATTATCTCCCTTCTTTTCCTCCATCACGAGCTGCCTCTCTCCTCCCCCTCCCCTCTCCCTCTCTCCTCTCCTCTCCTTCCCCTCCCTCCCTTCCCTTCCTCCTCCCCCCTTCTACACGTGTACAGTGTTGGTAAATAGATAAGGAGAGAGAGAGAGAGAGAGAGAGAGAGAGAGAGAGAGAGAGAGAGAGAGAGAGAGAGAGAGAGAGAGAGAGAGAGAGAGAGAGAGAGAGAGAGCTACGCAATAACTTAACAACAAACAAGACCAGAAAGTTAAGAGAGAGAGAGAGAGAGAGAGAGAGAGAGAGAGAGAGAGAGAGAGAGAGAGAGAGAGAGAGAGAGAGAGAGAGAGAGAGAGAGAGCGCTACGCAATAACTTACAAACAAGCCAGACAAGAAAGTGAAAAAAAAGAAAGAAAGAGCGAGAAAGAAAAAAGAAAAAATTGTCTCATTCATGTGGGAAGAGAAAACAACGGAGTCATCTTAGTGTGTGTGTGTGTGTGTGTGTGTGTGTGTGTGTGTGTGTGTGTGTTTCGCCTGGCATTGTTTGTTTTCCTTTTTTTCATAGCGAGGGTGGGCGTTACTCGGGCTACGCCAAATATAGCAAACCAGTGAGTGAGAGTGAGTGAGAATTTTGGTTGAGCCGTGATGTTGCTTGACGACCTTTTGGCAAAACTGCTTCCTCCGAGAAACATTTCAATTCAATTCAAGTGAAGGAAAGCAAATCAGGAATTGAAGGAATGGGCTGCACCTGGAGCTCTCTCAAAGTGTGTGCCCACCTGGAGGTGGTGGGCCAGTGTGGTGGCGTGGACCGCCTCACCCTCTCTCTGCCCCGCAGCAGGGGGAAGGGAGGGCGGCGCCTGCTGGGGACCTTCCGGTTCCCCAGCGCAGTGGACGGCCCAGGCCAGCACAGGTCTGGCCGCAGGACCGTGGTGCCCATTGGCAAGGTGGCCAAGAAGGACGGCACCACCCCCGTCAGGGTGGACTTCCTGGCGGGGGAGTCTCTGGTGGCCTGCCGTGAGATCCCGCTGGCAGACCTGCTGGCGGGGCTCGACGCAAACACCATCGGCCGCCGCTCCTCCCTCTTCTTCAGCCTCAGGGCTGGGGGGGAGGAGGAGTATGGTACAGCAGCAGGAATCACCGTGTACTACAGCAGCAGACTCCTCCTGGACCAGTCCAAGACAATCCAGGAGGAGGAGAAGAAGGAGGAACTGAAGAAGGATGAGCCACCAACCATGGAGGAACACGCCAGCCTGCCCCCCCAGGCTGGTGTCACCGACATCATCAGCCTTCCTCCCTGTGTTGCTGTGGATACTGACCCCGGCAGCGACACCGCAGCAGCAGCCATCCTCCTCCCAGAGGAGGTCATTGTCATCGACCGTGACCTCGGGGATGGGGAGAGGTGGGTCCCTCCCCAGCCCCTCCCCTGCCAGACGACCGAGGACACCCTGACCCTCCCCGAGGAGGTCATCATTGACCGTGACCTCGGGGATGGGGAGAGGTGGGTCCCTCCCCAGCCCCTCCCCTGGCAGACGACCATGGACAGCCAGACCCTCCCCGAGGAGGTCATCATTGACCGTGACCTCGGGGATGGGGAGAGGTGGGTCCCTCCCCAGGCCCACCCCTGGCAGACGACCATGGACAGCCTGACCCCCCCCGAGGAGGTCATCATCGACCGTGACCTCGGGGATGGGGAGAGGTGGGTTCCTCCCCAGCCCCTCCCCTGGCAGGAAAGAAGGGGTGTACGTGCTCCTCAGGCTGGCCAGACGACCGAGGACAGCCTGACCCCCGAGGTCATCGACCGTGACCTCGGGGATGGCGAGAGGTGGGTCCATCCCCAGGCCCACCTCCGCCGCACGCCGCAGGAGGGAGGAGCCCCGTGGGAGGTCCAGTGGGGGGGACGGGAGTCCATTTCGTCCCCCTCTAAGCAGGGGAAGGAGGAGGAGGTCGCCCCGCGGTGTGGCGGGGGCCGGGGCTGCCTGTGTGGCACTGGCCCCTGCCTGGTGGTGGTCAGCCTGCTGCAGTACGCTGCACAGGTCGTGGCCATCACTTTACTGGTGTACCGCCTGTACCGGGACTGGTTCTGAGGACGCCGCCACTCAACAACAACATCACCATCACCGCACAGCCCAGCATCGCCACTCAGGGTGGGTGTCAGCACACCACGCTACACCACACTCACACTCTGTCAGTCACCGCCACACAGCACACCACTCACGGGGCGCCTCGTGGGGGTGGCTGGCAACAACACTCTAGTCATTAGCTTTGGATAGGATAGCTTAGGATAGGGCAGCTTAGGATAGGATAGCTTAGGATAGGATAGGATAGCTTAGGATAGGGCAACTTAGGATAGGATAGCTTAGGATAGGATAGGATAGCTTAGGATAGGGCAGCTTTTGGATAGGATAGCTTAGGATAGGATAGGATAGCTTAGGATAGGGCAGCTTAGGATAGGATAGGATAGGATAGCTTAGGATAGATTATATTAGGATAGGTTAGCTTAGGTTAGGATAGGTTAGATTAAGGTTAGGTTAAAAAATAAATATCTAAAAAAATAAATATATACATATACTAAACCTTTTTTGCATTCATTCTTATTTATTTGATCATTTCATTTACCTATTTAATACTTAGATTGTACATTCCTTAGCTTCGATTTTTTTTTAAGCATCACGTATAAACTGAGACTCTTCCTAGGATATGTTAGCTTAGGATAGGATAGGAGAGCTTAGGATAGGATAGCTTAGGATAGGATAGCTTAGGATAGGATAGGATAGCTTAGGATAGGATAGGATAGCTTAGGATAGGATAGGATAACTTAGGATAGGATAGGATAGCTTAGGATAGGATAGGATAGCTTAGGATAGGATAGGATAGCTTAAGTTAGGTTAGGATAGGTTAGGTTAGGTTAGGTTAGGTTAGGTTAAATATCTCAATACATACATAGTATATCCCAATAGTCTCTCTCTTTCACTACAAGTTCTAGTACAATATTTTCAAACACTTTGTTCTCATTACAAAGGTTCTGATGAGTGTTTCTCCTGGCAGTGATGTACGTATAAATGCTGTTAATTAGTCACAACAGCCACACAAACAGCCATGTAGTCACTCCAACTATAACTATGTGAATGGCAGTGTGGCAGCAGGACACCGCCGCCACCACCACCACCACCCACGGGACACCAAACTCCAGTAAGTACTACCAGTGACATCAAGTCAAAGAAACAACACAAACAAAGGAAGAAACAATGTACACATACTACTACACCTCTCCTCACCTAACTTGAGTCTGGCTAACCTTCCCCTTCAAGTCAGTGTTACAAGTTATGGCCGTACTAACTTACGAACGCTATAGTACTCTCTCATCACGACCATTTTCCTAAGCCACGGCTGTATTTTTAAGACATTTTTTCTCCTTTAATAAACTAGAAATCTTGCCAATCCATCATCAGAACCATAAAACATACTCTTAAATCACGAGTATCTTCATCTACAGCCATTGGAAAGCAGTGACGGTGAGAGAGCTAATGTCAAAATGTCGAGATTAAAGAAGGTGAAGACAAAATACAAATCCTCCCAACAAGCACAACTATTTTAACTTACAAAAATATACAGTAACATAAAACAGCAATGTTAAAACCTTTGGGATGAATATAAGGAAGAAATAACCTTAATAAATAACATCGTGGCGGCGGCGGTGGCGGTGGAACAAATGAAGACCGACCAACAACAACAAACGTTTGGAAAGACACCCAAAGAAATAATTTAGACTGAACTGACTGACTGAACTAACAGCTGAGTGTGCGTCACCAACCACCAAGGAAGGTAAGAAGGAAGAAAGGAGAGAAAAAAGGAGTAAAAATAATAAGAAAAAAGTGTTGAAAGAATAGAAACGAGAAAAAGAAGGAGAGGGGAAGGGGGAGGAGGAAGAGGGACATGAAATTAAATTAGAAGACGGAAGGACAAAAATAATGAGGAAAAAAGAATGAATGAATGAATGGAAGAAATGAAATAGGAAGATTGCTTAGTCTTTGTGTAAGAGCGGTTATAAAAATGTAAGAAGAGGAAGAGGTAGACGAAGAACAAGAAACGGAATCAGAAAATGGAATGGAATAAATAAATGAATAAAAACAAGTGAATAGATGAATAAATAAATAAATGAATAAAAACGAATATTGTCTTAGAAGAATGGAAAATAAAACAAAAAGAACAATAATTAAACTAGAAAACGCAGCGAAAGAATAAATGAAAAAAAGTAACAACAACAACAACAAAAACATAGAAACAAAAAAAAATTGATAAAAGACTCATCTGCGTGTGTGTGTGTGTGTGTGTGTGTGTGTGTGTGTGTGTGTGTGTGTGTGTGTGTGTGTGTGTGTGTGTGTGTGTGTGTAAGAGTTTTCCTTTCCTTTCAAGATGTAATGGATTAAAAGAGTCAGCATAGTCTTGTAGGAAATGTCAACTTATTCTATTTATGGTGAGCATTGGATAGTATAATATACTATCTTACTATCTACATATTATGTAGATAGTAAGACTTAGAAAACAAATCATAGTTAGCAGTTTGGCAGTATAAGTAACTCAGTCACCATTTTCTTGTTTTGTCGTGAAAAGATTACTGTAGTTTATTGTGTGTGTGTGTGTGTGTGTGTGTGTGTTTCATCTACTATCTCCTCTCTCTCTCTCTCTCTCTCTCTCTCTCTCTCTCTCTCTCTCTCTCTCTCTCCTCTGTGAGTGAGAGAGTGAGTGAGAATTTTGGTTGAGCCGTGATGTTGCTTGACGACCTTTTGGCAAAACTGCTTCCTCCGAGAAACATTTCAATTCAATTCAAGTGAAGGAAAGCAAATCAGGAATTGAAGGAATGGGCTGCACCTGGAGCTCTCTCAAAGTGTGTGCCCACCTGGAGGTGGTGGGCCAGTGTGGTGGCGTGGACCGCCTCACCCTCTCTCTGCCCCGCAGCAGGGGGAAGGGAGGGCGGCGCCTGCTGGGGACCTTCCGGTTCCCCAGCGCAGTGGACGGCCCAGGCCAGCACAGGTCTGGCCGCAGGACCGTGGTGCCCATTGGCAAGGTGGCCAAGAAGGACGGCACCACTCCCGTCAGGGTGGACTTCCTGGCGGGGGAGTCTCTGGTGGCCTGCCGTGAGATCCCGCTGGCAGACCTGCTGGCGGGGCTCGACGCAAACACCATCGGCCGCCGCTCCTCCCTCTTCTTCAGCCTCAGGGCTGGGGGGGAGGAGGAGTATGGTACAGCAGCAGGAATCACCGTGTACTACAGCAGCAGACTCGTCCTGGACCAGTCCAAGACAATCCAGGAGGAGGAGAAGAAGGAGGAACTGAAGAAGGATGAGCCACCAACCATGGAGGAACACGCCAGCCTGCCCCCCCAGGCTGGTGTCACCGACATCATCAGCCTTCCTCCCTGTGTTGCTGTGGATACTGACCCCGGCAGCGACACCGCAGCAGCAGCCATCCTCCTCCCAGAGGAGGTCATTGTCATCGACCGTGACCTCGGGGATGGGGAGAGGTGGGTCCCTCCCCAGCCCCTCCCCTGCCAGACGACCGAGGACACCCTGACCCTCCCCGAGGAGGTCATCATTGACCGTGACCTCGGGGATGGGGAGAGGTGGGTCCCTCCCCAGCCCCTCCCCTGGCAGACGACCATGGACAGCCAGACCCTCCCCGAGGAGGTCATCATTGACCGTGACCTCGGGGATGGGGAGAGGTGGGTCCCTCCCCAGGCCCACCCCTGGCAGACGACCATGGACAGCCTGACCCCCCCCGAGGAGGTCATCATCGACCGTGACCTCGGGGATGGGGAGAGGTGGGTTCCTCCCCAGCCCCTCCCCTGGCAGGAAAGAAGGGGTGTACGTGCTCCTCAGGCTGGCCAGACGACCGAGGACAGCCTGACCCCCGAGGTCATCGACCGTGACCTCGGGGATGGCGAGCGGTGGGTCCATCCCCAGGCCCACCTCCGCCGCACGCCGCAGGAGGGAGGAGCCCCGTGGGAGGTCCAGTGGGGGGGACGGGAGTCCATTTCGTCCCCCTCTAAGCAGGGGAAGGAGGAGGAGGTCGCCCCGCAGTGTGGCGGGGGCGAGGGCGGGGGCCGGGGCTGCCTGTGTGGCACTGGCCCCTGCCTGGTGGTGGTCAGCCTGCTGCAGTACGCTGCACAGGTCGTGGCCATCACTTTACTGGTGTACCGCCTGTACCGGGACTGGTTCTGAGGACGCCGCCACTCAACAACATCACCATCACCGCACAGCCCAGCATCGCCACTCAGGGTGGGTGTCAGCACACCACGCTACACCACACTCACACTCTGTCAGTCACCGCCACACAGCACACCACTCACGGGGCGCCTCGTGGGGGTGGCTGGCAACAACACTCTAGTCATTAGCTTTGGATAGGATAGCTTAGGATAGGGCAGCTTAGGATAGGATAGCTTAGGATAGGGCAGCTTAGGATAGGATAGCTTAGGATAGGGCAGCTTAGGATAGGATAGCTTAGGATAGGGCAGCTTAGGATAGGATAGCTTAGGATAGGATAGGATAGGATAGCTTAGGATAGGGCAGCTTAGGATAGGATAGGATAGGATAGCTTAGGATAGATTATATTAGGATAGGTTAGCTTAGGATAGGTTAGATTAAGGTTAGGTTAAAAAATAAATATCTAAAAAAATAAATATATACATATACTAAACCTTTTCTGCATTCATTCTTATTTAGTTGATCATTTCATTTACCTATTTAATACTTAGATTGTACATTCCTTAGCTTCGATTTTCTTCTCTTTTCTTTTTTGGGTTAAGCATCACGTATAAACTGAGACTCTTCAGTGTGTAACATTTTCTTAGACGAATTTGTAGTCTTAAAATGCATCTTAACCTCTTGAATACTTGTACTTAAGTCAATATTTCATCATCACTAAACAGAAATGAATAAACAAATATATCCAAGTACTGAAGAGGTTAACAACATTCCAACACACTAAACTAACACAGAAATAACTAACAAACACACATTAATCCTTTGTACTCCTTAACCCTCCGCATTTAAACCTTTCACTTAACATTTCTTAGTATTCGCATTTTGTTTAATATTTTCCTTCTTTCTTATCCTCCTTCCCCTACTGACGGAGTGGACTCGCCTACCCGCATCCCGCTGCTATAAAAGGGGGGCGAGCTTCGGGTGCATTGGTCAGTCGGGCGTTGGAGGTCGCTGAGTGAGGAAGAGTGTCTGGTCCCCCTCGTGGCAGTTCTGAGAGTGATTTAAAGAGTGGGTATTAGGAAAGCCAGCATCGTCATTGGAAAAAGAGTGGGTTAGTGACTTTCTGTTGTTTGATAGGAGTTGCTATTGTTGGTGTTGGTGGTGGATTTATTATTATTATGATTATTATTATTATTATTATTATTATTATTATTATTATTATTATCATCATCATCATCATCATCATCATCATCATCATCATCATCATCGTTATTATTACTATCATCGTTGTTATTGTTTTTATTAGTTTAACTACTTTTATTTCAAATTCTAAGATAACAGTAGTGGAGTTGTGATTATCATTAACATTGCTTTATCATTACTATTATTATTATTACTATCTAAAAAGCAATAACATGTGCAATACAAAACTTAATATAACCTTCTTCATTTATTACTACGATGTTCATCAATACAATCACTAACCCAAACCATCATAACGTCCATTTCAATGAATAACACCAACTAATAACATTTACAGCACAACATTACCACTACATCACAAAATAACACAAATAAATAACACTATGTAACAACATTCACATCACAACATTACTACTACATTACTAAACAAATCAAATAAATATTTCTCAATGTATCATAGTTTTTTTGTTGTTTAAAACATGAATTAGTACAGAAAGCTATAATCCAAAAGCTTAATGGTGTGTTCTAACTATTCTAAAGGTACTATTAATTATTTGGATACAGCATATACAGTACTTTATACATTACAAACATATACTTAACATAAACTTAATATGCTGCAATGAACCTAACCATCTCTCTCTCTTCTTCAAATTCCAGGTGAAAAGTGATTATTACCAACTCGGGATACTAAAAGCAGCAAAAGAAACATGGCTGGTGGTGGTAGTGGAGTGGTGGTGATGGCGGTGGTGATGGCGGTGGTGGTGGTGGTGGTGATGGGACACACAGAAGCCAAACCAACATCACCACAGTCGCCCCGTCAATGGTTTCCACACACAGGTTAGTGGTGGTAGTAGTAGTAGTAGTAGTAGTAGTAGTAGTAGTAGTAGTAGTAGTAGTAGTAGTAGTAGTGGTTGTAGTAGTAGTAGTAGTAGTTATTGTTGTTGTTGTTGTTGTTGTTGTTGTTGTTGTTGTTGTTGTTGTTGTTGTTGCTGCTGCTGCTGCTGTTGTTGTTGTTGCTGTTGTAGCAGCAGCAGCAGTAGTGGTAGTAGTAGTAGTAGTAGTAGTAGTAGTAGTAGTAGTAGTAGTAGTAGTGGCATTTATTGATATTTTTCCTTTTTTTCCTCATCTATCTCTTCTTCTTCTTTTCATCATCATCATCATCATCATCATCATCTTCTTCTTCTTCTTCTTTTCTTCTCCTTCATAATCTTCATCATCATATTCTTTTTCTTCTTCATCATCTTCACTATCATAAACTTCTTTTTCATCATCATCATCATCATCACCACCATCCTCTTCTTTTTTTCCTCTTATTCCTACTACCACATTAATTCATCACCACCACCACCACCACCACCATCACATCACTAAGGAAAGCATAACTGAAGCACGACTAAGTGAAATCTGGCAAGCTTTCACCGCAGAGTTTTGAAGCGTATCTCCCTATCTATACGGTGAACTGTGGGTGACATTAGCCTTAGTGATGAGTAGGCAGTGTTTTAGTGGATGTAATGAGATGTACCAAAGGAAGAACTGATTAATTAGTGAAATATGACATGCTGTGACCGTAGAGTTTTGTAATATAGCCTAGTTTTAATCTATTCTATTTATTTATTTATTTAGCTTAGTGATGGGTGGGCATTGTTTTAGTGGATGTAGTGAGATGTACCATAGGAAGAACTGATTCATTAGTGAAATATGACAGGCTGTGACCGTAGAGTTTTGTGATATAGCCTAGTATTAATCTATTCTATTTATTTATTTATTTGGAGTTTAGAGAAATGTGTGCGTATATTTCTTATTTAGTTTAGATGTTTAATATGTGATAGGAAGAAGGTGGTACGTCAATAGAAAGACCACTAATTTGCCAGTCCCCTTGTAGGTCTCAAAAAATTAGCCAAATGACAGGTATAAATGTCATAAAACCTTCCCTTTTAAATAGTCAAGTGATAGGAAGTTGTAAATACAGAAGGAGATAGGGAGTTCCAGAGTTTACCAGATGTTCATAGCCTATTATAGTTGTGAGTGTTTGTGTGTATTTGTTTAGTGTTGTATTATTATTTTTATTTATTTATTATTTTTTTATTATTATTATCATGAGTGAAGGAAAATAATGAAAGCTCGGAT
>JAHFWG010000297.1:36749-56825 GCA_020233015.1 Callinectes sapidus | reverse complement strand
GAGTGAGAGTTTTGGTTGAGCCGTGATGTTGCTTGACGACCTTTTGGCAAAACTGCTGCCTCCGAGAAACATTTCAATTCAATTCAAGTGAAGGAAAGCAAATCAGGAATTGAAGGAATGGGCTGCACCTGGAGCTCTCTCAAAGTGTGTGCCCACCTGGAGGTGGTGGGCCAGTGTGGTGGCGTGGACCGCCTCACCCTCTCTCTGCCCCGCAGCAGGGGGAAGGGAGGGCGGCGCCTGCTGGGGACCTTCCGGTTCCCCAGCGCAGTGGACGGCCCAGGCCAGCACAGGTCTGGCCGCAGGACCGTGGTGCCCATTGGCAAGGTGGCCAAGAAGGACGGCACCACTCCCGTCAGGGTGGACTTCCTGGCGGGGGAGTCTCTGGTGGCCTGCCGTGAGATCCCGCTGGCAGACCTGCTGGCGGGGCTCGACGCAAACACCATCGGCCGCCGCTCCTCCCTCTTCTTCAGCCTCAAGGCTGGGGGGGAGGAGGAGTATGGTACAGCAGCAGGAATCACCGTGTACTACAGCAGCAGACTCCTCCTGGACCAGTCCAAGACAATCCAGGAGGAGGAGAAGAAGGAGGAACTGAAGAAGGATGAGCCACCAACCATGGAGGAACACGCCAGCCTGCCCCCCCAGGCTGGTGTCACCGACATCATCAGCCCTCCTCCCTGTGTTGCTGTGGATACTGACCCCGGCAGCGACACCGCAGCAGCAGCCATCCTCCTCCCAGAGGAGGTCATTGTCATCGACCGTGACCTCGGGGATGGGGAGAGGTGGGTCCCTCCCCAGCCCCTCCCCTGCCAGACGACCGAGGACACCCTGACCCTCCCCGAGGAGGTCATCATTGACCGTGACCTCGGGGATGGGGAGAGGTGGGTCCCTCCCCAGCCCCTCCCCTGGCAGACGACCATGGACAGCCAGACCCTCCCCGAGGAGGTCATCATTGACCGTGACCTCGGGGATGGGGAGAGGTGGGTCCCTCCCCAGCCCCTCCCCTGGCAGACGACCATGGACAGCCAGACCCTCCCCGAGGAGGTCATCATTGACCGTGACCTCGGGGATGGGGAGAGGTGGGTCCCTCCCCAGGCCCACCCCTGGCAGACGACCATGGACAGCCTGACCCTCCCCGAGGAGGTCATCATCGACCGTGACCTCGGGGATGGGGAGAGGTGGGTTCCTCCCCAGGCCCTCCCCTGGCAGGAAAGTGTACGTGCTCCTCAGGCTGACGACGAGACCATGGACAGCCTGACCCCCCCCGAGGAGGTCATCATCGACCGTGACCTCGGGGATGGCGAGAGGTGGGTCGCCCCCCAGGCCCACCCCCGTCAGGAAAGAAGGGGTGTACGTGCTCCTCAGGCTGGCCAGACGACCGAGGACAGCCTGACCCCCGAGGTCATCGACCGTGACCTCGGGGATGGCGAGAGGTGGGTCCCTCCCCAGGCCCACCTCCGCCGCACGCCGCAGGAGGGAGGAGCCCCGTGGGAGGTCCAGTGGGGGGGACGGGAGTCCATTTCGTCCCCCTCTAAGCAGGGGAAGGAGGAGGAGGTCGCCCCGCAGTGTGGCGGGGGCGAGGGCGGGGGCCGGGGCTGCCTGTGTGGCACTGGCCCCTGCCTGGTGGTGGTCAGCCTGCTGCAGTACGCTGCACAGGTCGTGGCCATCACTTTACTGGTGTACCGCCTGTACCGGGACTGGTTCTGAGGACGCCGCCACTCAACAACATCACCATCACCGCACAGCCCAGCATCGCCACTCAGGGTGGGTGTCAGCACACCACGCTACACCACACTCACACTCTGTCAGTCACCGCCACACAGCACACCACTCACGGGGCGCCTCGTGGGGGTGGCTGGCAACAACACTCTAGTCATTAGCTTTGGATAGGATAGCTTAGGATAGGGCAGCTTAGGATAGGATAGCTTAGGATAGGGCAGCTTAGGATAGGATAGCTTAGGATAGGATAGCTTAGGATAGGGCAGCTTAGGATAGGATAGGATAGGATAGCTTAGGATAGGGCAGCTTAGGATAGGATAGGATAGGATAGCTTAGGATAGATTATATTAGGATAGGTTAGCTTAGGATAGGTTAGATTAAGGTTAGGTTAAAAAATAAATATCTAAAAAAATAAATATATACATATACTAAACATTTTCTGCATTCATTCTTATTTATTTGTTCATTTCATTTACCTATTTAATACTTAAATTGTACATTCCTTAGCTTCGATTTTTTTTTTAAGCATCACGTATAAACTGAGACTCTTCCTAGTATATGATAGCTTAGGATAGGATAGGAGAGCTTAGGATAGGATAGGATAGCTTAGGATAGGATAGGATAACTTAGGATAGGATAGGATAGGATAGCTTAAGTTAGGTTAGGATAGGTTAGGTTAGGTTAGGTTAGGTTAGGTTAAATATCTCAATACATACATAGTATATCCCAATAGTCTCTCTCTTTCACTACAAGTTCTAGTACAATATTTTCAAACACAGTTCTCATTACAAAGGTTCTGATGAGTGTTTCTCCTGGCAGTGATGTACGTATAAATGCTATTAATTAGTCACAACAGCCACACAAACAGCCATGTAGTCACTCCAACTATAACTTTGTGAATGGCAGTGTGGCAGCAGGACACCACCGCCACCACCACCACCACCCACGGGACACCAAACTCCAGTAAGTACTACCAGTGACATCAAGTCAAAGAAACAACACAAACAAAGGAAGAAACAATGTACACATACTACTACACCTATCCTTACCTAACTTGAGTCTGGCTAACCTTCCCTTTCAAGTCAGTGTTACAAGTTATGGCCATACTTACCAACGCTATAGTACTCTTTCATCACGACCATTTTCCTAAGCCACGGCTGTGTTTTTAAGACAATTTTTCTCCTTTAATAAACTAGAAATCTTGCCAATCCATCATCAGAACCATAAAACATAGTTCTAAATCACGAGTATCCTAATCTAGAGCCATTGGAAAGCAGTGACGGTGAGAGAGCTAATGTCAAAATGTCGAGATTAAAGAAGGTGAAGACAAAATACAAATCCTCCCAACAAGCACAGCTATTTTAACTTACAAAAATATACAGTAACATAAAACAGCAATGTTAAAACCTTTGGGATGAATATAAGGAAGAAATAACCTTAATAAATAACATCGTGGCGGCGGCGGTGGCGGTGGAACAAATGAAGACCGACCAACAACAACAAACGTTTGGAAAGACACCCAAAGAAATAATTTAGACTGAACTGACACTTTCCCCGGTACTGAGTCTACTGACCCCAATACACCGGTACTGCCCAGACACACAGCACCTCATAATTAAGCTGAAGTGAAGCTGTGGTGTTGAGATAGACTACATCTGTGTTCTGGTGTGGATATGAGAAGACCGCGCTGACTCAAGGTGTGTGTGTGTGTGTGTGTGTGTGTTTGTCTGTGTTTATTTATTTGTTTTATCTCTCCCTTCTTTTCACTGTGTCGTATTACACCCCCCCTCACCCCCCATGGTAAATTTATACAACTTCACCAGTCTCTCAATTTCGGGCGAAACTTTTTTTTATTCATGGCAGATTCCAGTTTCTTTTGAATGAATCTCTTGTTTTTCCCGCTAATATATATTGTTTTCGGTATTATTTTACTTTAACACCAGTCTCTCTCCAGTTGGCTTTTCCTCCCCTTCCTTCCTTCCTTCCTTCCTAACTGTTAGAGCAGCTTTCCATACTGAGTAATTCGATCCCCATAGGTAACTGGCGCTAATCAGTTATAATGGCGATAGTGCAGCAGCAGCATCCCATCAGGACTAGATTTGACACCCGCCAGCCTGGTTATTTTAGTTGGTGTAATGTTTTAGCCACAGACGTTCAGTTACCCTCGAGACACGACACGGGGCGGTGTTGCCGGGTGGCTAGTTGAGTCCCGCATCCCGCAAATTGGGTAAATCTTCCAAAATTGGTATTGCCATTATTGATTAGCGACAGTTACCTATGGGGGTCAAATTACTCAGTATGGAAAGCTCCTCTAACAGTTAGGAAGGAAGGAAGGAAGGGGAGGAAAAGCCAACTGGTGGTAAAGTAAAAATTTACCAAAATATACCCCCATAACGGCCATTTACCTATCTTCCAGCATCCTTTGAGTCTATCCTGAAATAACAAGCAGTGTCCTAAGATGTTACAAAGTGTCCATTTTATCAGCCCAGAGTGCCCTAAAACTCCACCAGCCCTGCTCTAACACACTCACAACTATCACTTCACAGTCTTCCAACATCCAAACTTAGAATCACATACCAACCTTACTTCAAACAAACAAACTAAAAACATCCTTCCAATCTCTTAACTATAACGGGACTAACAAATACAGTTTTTTCCTTCTTTGTTTCCAATTTACCTGCAAGGCGACACACAAATATAGTATGCTTTTTTAATCACTTTTTTCCCCACCCCTTACCCATCATCCCCTTGTATACCAAAAAAAAAAAGAAAAGAAAAAAGAAAGAAGACAAACCAAACCCATTTCTTTCCCCACAGGTCCCTAAGCATGGACGAGGACACGGGGCTGCGGTCACACAGGAGGGACCGCAAGGAGAGGAAGGAGAAGGAACGCAGGGACCGGGACAGGGACAGAGGCGACCGGGACCGAGACCGCGACCGTGGAGAGAGGGACCACCACAGGGAGAGGGAGAAGGACCGCGACAGGGAGAGGAATAGAGACCGGTAAGGGAGAGAGAGAGAGTGTTTGTGGTTGAGAAGTTAGTAATGAACACAGGAATTAGATAAAAAAAAGGGTGATAATAAACAATTGTGTATTAATTTATGATGTATAAGTGTCGTTTTAAAAGTGTGTTGGTTGCAGAGACAAAGGGAGAGACAGAGACAGAGACAGAGAGAGGGACAGGTCAGACAAGAGGAAAAGATCGCCAGAGAGCAAACTTAAGGATGAAGCACAGAAGGCTGAGGAGGTGAGCTGTGGTGGTGGTGGTGGTGGTGGTGGGGCTGTGAAAAGAACACACACACACACACACACACACACTTCCATCTTCCCATAACCTGAACTCATTGAAGAGGGAGGTTTCAAGTCATCCGATTCTTTTGGCCAACTCCCTCAGACCTGCTTGGGAACTGGCATCTAAGTGGGTCTTTTTTTGTTTAGTTATCACTTTTGTTGCCCAATTTTTTTCTTACATAAATTATGTTAAGTTTTTATAGATGGGTATTCATTGGGCTTTTCTTCCTTTTCTTTCTTCTTTTTTCTCTTCTTTACTTTTCTTTCTTTTCCATTCTTTCTACTTTTTCATTCTTTTCTATTCTTTACTTTTCCTTTCTTTCCAATCTTTTCTTTTCTCCTTTTTTTTCATCACCATTTATTTTGTCCCTTTAGCCAGACAACATCCTTTCTCATACACAAAAACCCTTAATTAAAATCCAACACACTATCTCTCTATCTTCCTTTTCTTTCCTATTCTTTACTTTTTCTTTCTTTTTCTCCTTTTTTTCATCGCCATTTATTTTATCCCTTTAGCCCAACAACCTCCCTTCTCACACACAAAAAACCCTAAAAATCCAGCACAATATCTTCCTTTTCTCTCCTATTCCTTACTTTTTCTTTCTTTTCCTCCTTTTTTTCATCACCATTCATTTTATCCCTTTAGCCCAACAACCTCCCTTCTCACACACAAAAACTTAAAATCCAACACACTATCTTTCTATCTTCCTTTTCTTTTCTATTCTTTACTTTTCTTTCTTTTTCTCCTTTTTTTCATCACCATTCATTTTATCCCTTTAGCCCAACAACCTCCCTTCTCACACACAAAAACCCTCAAAATCCAATACAATATCTTCCTTTTCTTTCCTATTCTTTACTTTTCCTTTCTTTTTCTCCTTTTTTTTCATCACCATTTATTTTATCCCTTTAGCCCAACAACCTCCCTTCACACACACACAAAAACCCTTAATTAAAATCCAACACAATATCTTTATCTTCCTTTCCTTTCCTATTCTTTACTTTTCTTTCTTTTTCTCATTTTTTTTCATTCATTTTATCCCTTTAGCCCAACAACCTCCCTTCACACACAAAAACCCTGATAAACCCACCCAATATCCCTACAGGAGGAAGACGCCAAGGAGAAGAAGGTGAAGAAGGAGCCGCTGTCCCTGGAGGAGATGGTGGCCAGGAAGAGGGCCGAGGAGGAGGCTCTCAGTCGCCCGAAATTCTTGTCTAAGGAGGAGAGGGCTGCCGAGGCTCTTAAAAGGCGACAGGAACAGGTACGATACTCTTTTGTTTGTGTATATACTGTGTTGGTCTTTTGTTGATGTATATACTATGTTGGTCTTTTGTTTAGTTATTTTTGTTTAGTTATTTGTGTATATGCTGTGTTGTTCTTTTGTTGATGTATATGCTGTGTTGGTCTTTTGTTTAGTTATTTTTGTTTAGTTATTTGTGTATATGCTGTGTTGTTCTTTTGTTTATGTATATACTGTGTTGTTCTTTTGTTTATGTATTAATTTAGTTTTTTGTTGTTCGTTTTTTTTTTATGGGTTTTTGTGGGTTAAAGGTGCGATGCTTTTATATATACAGTGTTATTCTCTTTTTTGTTTTTTATTTATTTATGTATTTTTATTATTTTATTTATTTGTTTGTTTATTTATTTATTTTTTTTTTTATGTAATGTGGGCTTTCTGAAGGGGATTTATGGGGTAAAGGTGACCACCCAACTATCACATACCAAGATTACAAAATAGATGAAGGCTTTTTAAATGTGCATCTACAACATAAACACTTTGCTAGTAGAATTCAATTAGATTAAAGAGAATGGGAGGGAAACTTTATTTATTCATACACTGTGGGTTAGGTTAGGTTAGGTTAGGGATTTTGACGGCTAAAGGAGACTGTTTGACGAGACCTATCTGAAAACCCACCAATTTGGGAACTGTTACCCAGAGTGGATGCCCAAACTCTCCTTAGGTCATGGATTTTTTATATATGGATTTCTTTGATGGCTGCAGACAATATATTGCATTGTTATTGTTTCTTTTTGTTTTGTTTATTCATTTTATTTTACATATTTTATTTCACTTTTTTATCTTTTATTTGTTTTATTTATTTATCATTTTTTTACCTACAGTATGAATTAGATTTGTATTAGTTTTTAATGCTTGGTGTCTGATTTATATTTGCATTTATTTTTGGTGTGTGATACTTTATTTTACTTAACCCCTTCAGTACTAGGATGCATTTTATATCTTCTCCGCTTATTATTTGGTGATTTTCTACAGCTTCAGAAACTCACATGGAGATTAGAATAGTACAGACTCTGACCATTAATCTTCTGACCTCCATAGACCCTTGCTAATGTCAATAAAATCATCTAATCACACCCAAAAACTCGTGATAAAAATGCATCCTAGTACTTAAGGTGTCTATTTCATACCTTTTCCCACCTAAACGAATAAAATAGCTTGCTTTGCTTTGCTTTGCTTTGCTTTGCTTTGCTTTGCTTTGGTGTGTGTTTGGTTGGGGGTGGAGAGGTGGTGGTGCATTGTGCTTGGCTGTTCCCTTCCCTCCTGCTGCTGGTGTTGGCTTGGCTGGGTCCTGCTGCTGCTGCCTTGGTACAGTGTGAGGGGGAAGACAGAGTGCATCTCAGACCACTGCATGTTTTGTGGACACTCCTGCATTGGTGTGTGTGTGTCTTGCCTGCCTCAGTGGAGGAAAGGTTGCTTGCTATTTCTTTTCCTTCACTGCAGTTTTTTTGCATGGTTACTGTACTGCATAAGTGATATAAGGATATAAATCAGACCACTTTGCTTGTTGTGTATATTGCTGCCTTCTCTTTGCCTTGCCTTGCCTTGCCTTGCCTCACTGTGAACGACGCTTGATTGCTATCCCTCACCCTGATCATTGCTGGTTCAACACTGTACAAGGGAGTCCAGATCTGTCATAACACAACCTGGGCTCTGTTTACATTGCTGCATGTGCTTTGCTGCATTGTGGAAGACTGCTGCATTATTGTTGTTGCCTTCCCTGGGCCCAGTGCTTGCTGCCTTAACACTGCATGAGGGAGTCGTGGTGCACCCTCCATCACCACATAGCTAACATAGCCAAGGCACACCTGCCTCACTGGTGCTGATGCTTGACACAGCCTCCTCACCAACATTCTGTGTGTGTGTGTGTGTGTGTGGGCATGGCTTACTTAGGTCATTAATGAAGCAAAAGTAGAGTCACTTTGGACTGGTTGAGTTGTCACCAGTACAGCCACCACACAGCTCCCTCCTCATCCCACAGGTGGAGGAGG
The DNA here is from genome assembly GCA_020233015.1 of Callinectes sapidus. Lineage (NCBI taxonomy): Eukaryota > Metazoa > Arthropoda > Malacostraca > Decapoda > Portunidae > Callinectes > Callinectes sapidus. Next base: position 48,531 of record JAHFWG010000297.1, on the reverse strand, counting down.
TGAGGAGGAGGCAGGAGGAGGAGCGCAAGGCCCGGGACAGCATGTACCAGGACGGGCGGCGGGAGCTGGAGCAGGCGCTGCGGCAGGAGGACCCGCGGGAGCGGGACCGCCACCGCCGCGACCGTGAGCCGCGGGAGAACAAGGAGGACGTGGAGCTGGAGCGCAAGAAGCAGCTGGAGCGCGACGCGGTGAACGAGAGGTACCTGGGCATCGTCAAGAAGAAGAAGAAGGTGCGGAGACTCAACGACCGCAAGTTTGTGTTCGACTGGGACGCCGGCGAGGACACGTCGGTGGACTACAACGAGCTGTACATCAACAAGCACCTGGTCCACTTCTTTGGCCGGGGACACTTCGGCGGGCTGGACCTGAAGGAGCAGAAGAAGGTGCAGTCCAAGTTCTACGGCAACTACATAGAGCACCGCCGCACGCAGGCCGACAAGGACCAGGAGGTGATCCGCCTCAAGAAGGAGCAGAAGAAGGAGGACAAGAAGAAGTGGGACGACCGCCACTGGAGCGAGAAGGAGCTGGAGCAGATGACGGAGCGAGACTGGAGGATCTTCCGGGAGGACTACAACATCGCCATCAAGGGCGGCCGCATTCCAAACCCCATCCGCAAGTGGGCCGAGTCCAACATCAAGAAGGACATCCTGGACATCATCGCCAGCGTGGGGTACCTGGAGCCCACCCCCATCCAGCGGCAGGCCATCCCCATCGGCCTGCAGAACAGGGACATCATCGGCGTGGCGGAGACCGGCTCCGGCAAGACGCTGGCCTTCCTCATCCCGCTGCTGGAGTGGATCCAGTCCCTGCCCAAGATTGCCCGCCTGGAGGACGCGGACCAGGGCCCCTACGCGCTGGTGATGGCCCCCACCCGCGAGCTGGCCCAGCAGATCGAGGAGGAGACGTCCAAGTTTGGCGGGCCGCTGGGCATCCGCACGGTGGCGGTGATCGGCGGTCTGTCCCGGGAGGAGCAGGGCATGAAGCTGCGCATGGGGTGCGAGATCGTCATCGCCACGCCCGGCCGTCTGGTGGACGTGCTGGAGAACCGGTACCTGGTGCTGAACCAGTGCACCTACGTGGTGTTCGACGAGGCGGACAAGATGATAGACATGGGCTTCGAGCCGGACGTCCAGAAGATCCTCAAGTTCATGCCGGTCACCAACGAGAAGCCGGACAACGACGACGCCGAGGACGAGGACAAGCTGCTGCAGAACTTCCTGTCCAAGCACAAGTTCCGGCAGACGGTGATGTTCACGGCCACCATGCCGCCCGCCGTGGAGCGCATGGCCCGCCAGTACCTGCGCCGCCCCGCCTACGTGTACATCGGGTCGGTGGGCAAGCCGGTGGAGCGCGTGGAGCAGGTGGTGTACATGGTGACGGAGCAGGAGAAGCGCAAGAAGCTGCTGGACATCCTGAAGCGCGGCATCACTCCGCCGGTCCTCATCTTCGTCAACCAGAAGAAGGGGGCGGACGTCCTGGCCCGCGGCCTGGAGAAGCTGGGCCACAACGCCACCACGCTGCACGGCGGCAAGGGGCAGGAGCAGCGAGAGCACGCCCTGGCCAACCTCAAGTCCGGCGCCAAGGACATGCTGGTGGCGACGGACGTGGCCGGCCGCGGCATAGACATCAAGGACGTGTCGCTGGTCATCAACTACGACATGGCCAAGAACATCGAGGACTACACCCACAGGATCGGCCGTACCGGACGAGCCGGCAAGCACGGCAAGGCCATCTCCTTCCTCACCAAGGAGGACTCACACCTCTTCTACGACCTCAAGCTGCTGATCCAGTCCTCCCCCGTGTCCTCCTGCCCCCCGGAGCTGGCCAACCACCAGGAGGCGCAGCACAAGCCGGGCACCGTCATGACAAAGAAGCGGCGGGAGGAGAAGATCTTTGCTTAGGCTGCACCTTTGTGTGCACCGTTAGGAACCACCAATGTAGCCTTTATGTTTGTTTCATTTATACATATACATACAGTACTGGATTCTTTAGTAACTCATCTGATTCCCTTTGCAATGAAATGGATTCCTACTGTGGTGTTTATTTCACTCTTGTCCCTCCACACATTTTGTAAACAGATAACTATAAAAAAAAATAGGGTTTAGGATTAGTTTATTGGGGTTTGAAAAGCTATACTGATGTGAGTTGATGAGAACAACAGTGTACATATAACTAACTAATGCAGAGTTTGAGTGATGGAGTGACACTGAAGAGATGGTGAAGGAAGACGGAGAGAGAGTGAGTGAGTGAGTGTAGTGTGTGGGTAACCAGTGATTCTGTGGGTGTGTCAGGTTAGTGTGCCAGTGGGATGAAGCAACAAGAATGCATGAAAGTGTTGATAGAATGAAGAATAATGTTTTGTTGTATTTGTGATGCATTGCTACTGCTGTTATGGGAAGGCAATAGCAAGGTTTCAGTTAACTCTTTAAGGGGACTGGCAAATTAGTGTTGTTTTTCTTTTTTTTCTTTTTTTCATTGTTTTTGTCACCCTTGCCCAGCTTCCCCTCTTCCACAGAAAACAAAATTCCGAATGGCCCCCTCAATAACAAGATGTACTTCAGGTTATGGTCTTTATTCTTCATGCTTTCCTTCCCTCACAACAACTATTTCCAAAGGTCACACAGATGATTAGCTGGATATTGATTACTGCTCTCTTAATGCAAACTATCACAACAATACAAAACTCCTTTCAAAATACAGTTAACTTCAATTCATTTCCTCTACAACCTGTTACAATGAGTCAGGAATAATTATCTGGATTTTCACAAGTGTTTTCTTTCTTATCAGTGATGTAGTCTCAAACTTTCCCCAGAACACAAAACACCTTTCAAAATCCAATTAATTTCTTATACAACCTGTTACAATGAGTCAGGAATAATAATAAGCTGGATTTTCACAAGCATCTTCTTTCCTATCAATGATGTAGTAGAGTCTCAAACTATCACAACAATACAAAACACCTTTCAAAATCCAATGAACTTCCTCTCCAGCACATTAGAATCAAGAAACACTACAGAATAAGGAACCATTCACTGGAGGTACAGGAACAATGAGAACACAGCGGCTACATGAACACTTCTCTACTTATTGGCTGGAAGGAAGGAAGACGACAGGAAAGAAACACTTGGCGATGTACAAGATGATAAAGAAATAGTATATATGGAGGAAATGACGATACACAAGATGACCAAGAAATAGTGTAAGAAATGAGGAAGAAATGAGACCCTTGAATTTAAATGGATAGGGTCACCACCATTAATAGAGGTTTTTAAGCCTGTAACTTTCTCTTAGGCAAATTTCTTGTCTTAAAATCCATCTTAATCTCTCAAAAGTGGTGTTGTATTGTAGCCATTGTCTCATCACCAGTTAATTTGAAGTTGCTGATGAAATAATGGCTGAAAAACAACAACAATTTCAGAAACCATAAAACAAGAAATTCATCTAAAAAAAGTTACATCTCAAAACTCTGTTAATACAAACCCCAAGATAGAAAATAAAGAAAAACATCAATGAAGAGCCGATACAAAGGTCAAACTTCCCTGACCTGACATGACCTGACCTTCTATCTTTCACAACACTCAGAGCTACACACACCACTCACTACCTGCTTGTGGAAGATGATGATGATAACACACACTAACAGTCCAAGTTTATCCACATTAAGTCACCAAGCGGCAGTGGTGAATGCTTGTGTCAGAGGCGAGACATTGTTATACTGAAGCATTAATATCATAGTCTTTTTATCTACATTGAATATTTTGTTGCGGTATATATGGCTTTTATAATATGTCAGTTTTCCAGGTCTCTATTGACATAACTGGAGGATGATTTCAAGCGAATTAAATAAAGAAACAGTATATAGTGTCATTTTTCTTGTTTTTTAATGTTTTCAAGCTTAGAGAACAAGCATTTTTGTCCTTTTGTATAGATCGTGGACTCTCTCTCTCTCTCTCTCTCTCTCTCTCTCTCTCTCTCTCTCTCTCTCTCTCTCTCTCTCTCTCTCTCTCTCTCTCTCTCTCTCTCTCACATCATAAAATACAACCTAACACTATCTTTTCCTTTAATAACAGGCGTGAGTGAACCAAATTAGATTACATTAAGTCTCCCTCTCTCTCTCTCCTGGTAGTGAGTGTGAGTGGGTCAGGCTTCCACTGGGTTGATGGCGGTGACTGAGTTGTAGTGCTCCCCGAGGCCGTAGTAGTGGCGGTAGTAGGCCAAGTGGATGGTCTTCTGGTGGGTGCAGTCCTCGCCAAACACTATGGGGGATCCTTCAGCCTGTAGAGGGAGGGATGCTGGAGATTAGAGATGGATAGAGAGATGGAGATTAGAGATGGAGAGAGGGATAGAGAGGAGAGGAGAGGGATAGAGGGAGGAGAGGAGAGGGATAGAGAGGAGGAGGAGATGCTGGAGATGAGAGGGGGAGAAAGGGAGAGAGATAGAGAGGGACAGGAGAGGAGAAAGAAAAAAGGGAGAAGGGAGGATAAAAGAGAAAGAAAGAGGGGAGAAGGGAGGAAAAAAGAGAGAGAGAACCAGAGAAAAAAAAGAAAAAGGAAGGAAAAGAAAACAGAAGAGAAGAGAAGAGGAAAGAAGTAGAGAGAGAGAGGAGAGGAGAGGAGAAAGGAAAAAGAAGAAGGGAGGAAAAAAGAGAGAGAGAACCAGAGAAAAGAAAAGAAAAAGAAAGGAAAGGAAAAGAACAGAAAGCAGAAGAGAAGAGGAGGGAAAAGAAGTAGAGAGAGAGGAGAGGAGAGAACAAAGGAAAAAGAAAAAAGGGAAGGAGAAAAGAGAAAGAAAACAAGAGAAAATAAAAGAAAAAAAGACAAGAACCAATAAAGAAACTGCTAAACTAGTGTCTTTTTTTATTTCTATTTTTCCCCTTAACCAGCTTCCCTCTCTTACATTAAAAAGAAGATAAAGAATAGATCCTTACCTGCAGTACTTCTATCCTTCTCTGCAGAACCTGGGACAAGGCACGGAGCTGCAGAAATAGAAAGGTTCAAGATAACAGCACTCTATCATATTCACTGGTAAACAATAACAAGAATAGAAAGATCCAGGTTATTAGTAGTGTAGAATATTCACTGGTAAACAATAACAAGAATAGAAAGATCCAGGTTATTAGTAGTGTAGAATATTCACTGGTAAACAATAACAAGAATAAAAAGATCCAGGTTATTAGTAGTGTAGAATATTCACTGGTAAACAATAACAAGAATAGAAAGGTCCAGGTTATCAGTAGTGTAGAATATTCACTGGTAAACAATAACAAGAATAGAAAGATCCAGGTTATTAGCAGTGTAGAATATTCACTGGTAAACAATAACAAGAATAGAAAGATCAATGTTAGCAGTAGTTTATGACATTCACTAGTAAAGAATAATAAGGGAAGGACAAACAGGGAAATGGGTAGTGAAATTAGTAGTGCAAATGATTAACTGAGAAAATAGGAAAAGGGAAATTGAGTTAGTGGAAAAAAAACTTAAATTCTTGTTCTGGTTTTTGTTTATGATGAGAGAGAGAGAGAGAGAACACACAATTCATGATTCAGAAAAAGAGAGAACACACATTTCACGATTCAGAGAGAGAGAGAGAGACGGCAATAACATAAGAGCAATAACAAAAACCCCTTACCCCACCCCACCCCCCCAGCCCCCCCCCAAGACCTCACCTCCGGCTGCCCCCCCCAGGCCGGCGTCTTGACAATAAGGTCGCAGTACTCCGAGAACTGTTCCGGGGTGAGCATCTCTCCGGTCTTGGGGTCAGTGATGAACGGGGCAAAGTCGTTGTAGTTTGTGCGAATGAAATGGCAGGCTTGTTCCCTCAGACCCGGGACTGTGGTGTTGTTGCCGGCCTGGTGTGCGATGGCTGCGTACATACTGGGAGGGAGAGAGAGAGTGAGAGGTTGATTGGGTTAGGTTAGGTTAGGGTGAGATAGATAGATAGATAGCTTAGGTTGGGTTGGATTAGGTTAGGGTGATAGATGGATACATTGCTTAGGTTAGGTTAGGTTAGATTAGGTTAGATTGATACATTGCTTAGGTTACGTTAGGTTAGGGTGAGATAGATAGATAGATAGCTTAGTTTGAGTTAGGTTAGGTTAGGGTGAGACATATGGATAGATAGCTTACGTTGGGTTAAGTTAGATTAGGTTAGGTTAGGATGAGATATATGGATAGATAGCTTACGTTGGGTTAAGTTAAATTAGGTTAGGTTAGGTTAGGTTAGGTTAGGATGAGATATATGGATAGATAGCTTACGTTGGGTTAAGTTAAATTAGGTTAGGTTAGGTTAGGTTAGGTTAGGATGAGATATATGGATAGATAGCTTACGTTGGGTTAAGTTAAATTAGGTTAGGTTAGGTTAGGTTAGGTTAGGATGAGATATATGGATAGATAGCTTACGTTGGGTTAAGTTAAATTAGGTTACGTTAGAGCAGTGGTCCTTAACATTTTTGAAGTGATGGAACCCCTCTGAGAAGCCAATGAAAGCTATGGACCCTTTTCCCCTTAAAAATATTCACATCAACACAACTTTGCATATAACGTGTAAAATGTACTCATAAACACCCCCCCCTTAAGAACCCAAATTAAGAACTTCTGGGTTACAGCGAGATAAATGGAGAGATTAATTAGATAGGTATATAGATGGATACACATGGATACTATAGGAATAACTGTTGGATACATACATAGATAAATACTGAAATGAATAGATACATAGATAAATGAATGGTTGAGGAAGGTTGTCTCTATATATACATACAAGATTAACAATTCCTCACAGATAGGTAGAAATAGATAGATAAACACTCTCTCTCTCTCTCTCTCTCTCTCGCTTACCAGTTTCCATCCGGCTCAATTTCGTGCATCTTGAGGTGTCGTTCTCTGAGGAGTTGCTTAAGCTTCTCCGCCTCCACATTCCTGGCGCAGTTCCTGTTGTTTGCCATCTCCTCCTTTATCCTCGCCTCTCTCTCACGATTCGCCTCTGCTTTCTTCTTCCGTCGCTTCTCTGCTTTACTCACTTTCTTCTCCGTGGCTGTGTGTGTTGCTTTCATTAGTTTGATCTATTCTATCTATTTGTGTATGCTTCATTTATTTGTACTCTTTATATCGGGTTTTCTATACTTTCTACTTGGTCTTCTTTTCCTTTGCTTCTCTGTCTGACTCACTTTCTTCTCCATGGCTGTGTGTGTGTGTAGTTTGCATTAGTTCTATCTATTCTATCTATTTGTGTATGCTTCATTTATTTGTACTCTATATATTGACTCTTCTCTATATTCATACTTAATCTTATTTTTCCTTCACTTCTCTGTCTGACTCCCTTCCTTCTCCATGGCTGTGTGTGTCGTTTTCATTTATTCTATTCTATCAATCTATTTGTGTATGTACTTACAGTTTATACTCTATATACATACCTTACTTACACAACAATCCCATACCTTATTGCATCTATACACACCTGCTTCACCTCTTCACACATATACTGTTCCCCTCACATACCATCTCAGCAAGTCACAGTTCACCAATACACCAGCAGCAGCCTTACGTCTCTCCTGTGGCGGTGAATCAGCATCGTTGTCTTGGCTGGTGCCGTCCTCCTCCTCCTCCAGGGACAGAGCTGCCACCTCACCACTCACACCGTTCACCTGCTGGGTACCACAATGGGAGGTCACTACACTGTCACTTATCATATGTTTGTGTGCTTATGTTTTGTGTATTTTCTGCTTCCTAGGACTTTATCTTATTTGAGAGGGAGGTTGCAAGATATTTATCCCATTCGTTTTAGAGTGGTCACAGTCATACTATTACTTATCATCTGTTTGTATGCTTATTCTGTTATGTATTTTCCACTTCCTAGGATTTGACTTTATTTAGGTTTCAAGACATTTATCCCTATCTTCTGGCTGTCTTTTTTTAACCTAGAGAAATGTCAAAAATTATAATTGAAAAAATGGAGGATAATTTTGTTTTTTGTTCTTTTTTTACAGGTTTTTAGTTTGTTCTTGTGTTTATTGATACACTTCCTAATCTTATCATTAATTCCACACTCATTAGTTCTTGTATTCATTTGTTTTACTTACCAATTTATGTATATTTTATTTACATACTGGTTTATTTCATTTCACACTTATTTACCAACATATGTAAAGCTTGACTCATTATTTTTCTGTACGGTTATTTATTTACTTATTGGCTTATTTGTACATCCGCTGGCACTAACCTCCTCCTCTGAGGGTTGGAGTTGAGCCAGCTCCTCCGTGTGACGCTGCTTCAAGTCCTTCTCCATCTGGGCAATCTCCTCCAGCACCTCCTTCTTCTTCTTCTTGTCCTTGTTCACCGTCTTCTTCATCTGCTGAACCTTGGCTGCAGGGGAGGGTATGCACTGGGTTAAGGCAAGACACTTCTATTCATCTGTTGATATGAGCCCTAGGGAATAGATTGTCTTGTCAGCATCACATCAAGTCTTGCATGTCAACCTCTCCTGATCAGCCAGCATGTTTTATTTTGTTCCTCCTCAAGCTGCAGTTCACACCACACTAAAGGTAATTGTTGGAGCTACAATACATAAAGTAATAGAAGGTTTTCATTGAATGGTTTAAAATTTAGTTATCAATTTCACAAAGGTACTGCAATTAATTACTTACCAAGTTACCTTTGATTCATTTATAATAACTGTGAATGTAAGTACAGTATCATAAAATTGTAGCCTTGAAAGAATACTAATCATTTATCTTATATATTGATCTAAAGGAGAATATTTGTTATGAAGGAGCATCATGAAGGAGGTATGTTCCAGGCCACACCGCCCCATCTGTGTGGCTGATCCCTGTACCATGAGGCCAGGAGTACTGCATATCTCTCCTCCTTCAGTGGGACCAAGGAGGGGGCTGAGTGAGTGGTGTCACGTGGGAAGGAGTGTGAAGGGGAAAGCTGTGTGTCTTGTCTTGGCTGTCCTTCTATCTGGGGAGACAGTCTTGGTGTATGTATGTATGTGTATGTATGTATCTTTATTTACTTATTGTTTTTCCTTCCTCATCATGTCTGTCCCCTCACCCTGCAGGTCCTTCTTCTCCTTGCGGTGGCGTGCGGTGAGCTCCTCCTCAGCACTCACCACCAGGCAGTCCTCCTCCTCAGACATTGTGTTGGTGCTGGGCTAACCTTGTCCCTCCCTGCAAAGGTTGGTCACTTGTGAATCATTGTGTGTATACCTCAGTTTGTTAATGAAGCAACTGTCATTCACCTAAGTTTGTTTATCAGTATTGCTCATGCTACTGTATATATAGGTACAGTGTTTTCCTTAAAGTCACCATCTCCTTCATACTAAAGAAAGGACAGGAAAGAAGGCACTGATGTACACACAAAGACAACATACACGTGCCTTGAGTAGGATCTAGTTAGCCCATTAACACACACAGCTTTATCTACTCTATTCTCTCCACGCAGGACTCGCCACAGACCTACAAAAGCCAACACCACCAATGCCTCCTCCTCTCAGCCTCCTGAACGTCAAGCCAATCAGTGTCAGTATGTTGTTTCCTTCCCACACACACACACACACACACACACACACACACACACACACACACACACACACACACACACACTACCTACCCATCTCCCTGGCTCCAGTTTACCCGCACCTCAAATTATTACTACACTGTGTTCAGAAAGTCACTGTGCACTTTTCTAATATTTTGTTTAATGTAATGTTAATGTGTAATGTTGATGTTGTGTTGTGTAATGTTAATGTAAATGCACAGTGACTTTACGAACACTGTACTACTGCTGCTCTCTCCCTCTCTCTCTCTCTACACATATTCCTATACAACGTGATGATTTCATATTAATACGGTAACATATCATTTCAATACCAACACAGCACTAATATATCTATCTATTCTTTTTAATCTGGTGTGTGTTACAGGTTAATGTGTTTCATGAATGTTATCCACTGGTACACACACACACACACTGCTGACTTCCTAGAGAGACCACAAATCTAAGCTGAAGACACACCTGCACTTGAGGAAATATGGTAAGTAAGCAACCACACTGCTGAATGACCTAAAGCTTATACTAACACACAACATTCTACCCCATACTTACCTTCCCTTCCCCTCTCTCTTACCTTTTATTATCTAACGGAGTCTTTCACTAGTCCAGCCTTCCAGGGGTGGGTTAGTTAAGACTTGTATCACCACAGTACCAACACACACGCACACACACACGCACACATGCACACAAGGCCCAGGCAGTGACAGTAACACACGCACACACACAGACACAGCTGCTGAAGAAGGTAAACACAGTGTCTTGATTTTGAGCTTTATGATTAAGGGGACTCAAATGCTTTCTGGTTTTATTTGGTAGAGAAAATAAGAAAGAAAGAACAGTAAAGAAAATACAACTTACCACTTTTCACACTACTAATTATTCTTACTTCTCAAACACTCTCATTCCATCCCCACCCCACCCCCCCCTCCCCCCCACACACAGTCCAGCATCACCATTCATTCCCTTCCTCTCAACACTTGCATCACCTCATTCCTGTCTAGCATACCCCACACACATATATGCATCAGCTGGGGAGAGAGGGAGAGGGAGAGTGGTATGATAAGGCAAATACAAAATAAGAGAGAGAGAGAGAGAGAGAGAGAGAGCATTTAAGAATATGGGGGTAAGATTCAAGGCAGGATAGAGTGAATGAATGATGCAGGAATTTTATTTTATTTGTGTATTTATTTTATTTTATTTATTTATTTTATTTTATTTATTTATTTTATTTTTTTTTTTATTTTTTTTTTTATTTTTTTTTTTTTTAGAAGGGGAATGTTAGAGATAGCAGGTGGGAGGGTGGTAGTGAAGAGAGGCTTGGAAACTAATAATTGGGGTTTTTAGCTAAAGTGTGGCATGACTAGCATGACTGGAAGTATGATTGTTAAAAATGGAAAAAACGTACGATTGAGATGTAGAAGGAAGTGGAAGAACGAAATAGAAGGTCAATAAATGCAGGAATAAGATAGAACAGAGAAGTAGAAAAATAGAAAGGGGGAAAGAAATGAAAAAAAGAAAATTATATACCTAACTTCCTGTACACACGCCAATAACCAGCAAAAACCCGATAACATGAAAGCACATCACCAATAAAACATCAATACAGCCACTAAAACACCCTTACAACCCTCCCCTCCCCTTCCAAGAATATTATAAGAATCCCTAGCCTTCTCAAACCACAGTAAAAAGACACACACATGTACACCTTCCAATAAAATGATGAAAACAGCACATTATTCTCCCTCCCACACACACACACACACACACACACAGCAGTTTCCTTTGCCATAAATGCTGTGTCTGTACATTGGCTCAGTCTGGCTCAAGGAATGTCACGTAGATTTATATATATTTAACTCTTCCTTGATGCATTTATTTATTTATTTAGTGATTGATTGCCATTGTGTATTTATTTATTTTTTCCCTGATGACTCTAGTTTAGTTATGAGATTTTAATGAAAGGGGTGGCTTGTATCATTGATTTTAATTCGTTTTAGCATATTTTACCCAGATATTGATAGATTTACCAATGAAACACGTGTATTGTACTTTAAATAGGAAACAAGACATAATATTCTTTGCTTTTTGTCTTATCTTGGTATTGTAGATCAAGTGACGAGAGGAAAGTAGAGAAAAAAGGAAGATAAGATAAAATAAAACACCGAGAGAGAGAGAGAGAGAGAGAGAGAGAGAGAGAGAGAGAGAGAGAGAGAGAGAGAGAGAGAGAGAGA
>JAHFWG010000297.1:16139-36462 GCA_020233015.1 Callinectes sapidus | reverse complement strand
GAGAGAGAGAGAGGGAGGGGGGAGGGGGGGGAAGAGAGAGAGGGAGAGCAAGGTTAATCTTTCCCGGCAAAACATCACAGGTCTCTCTCCCACGGCTCTCCTCTCCCACCACTCTCCCTAACCTGTAGAAGGGAGAGACCCAGCGTGATAGACGGCCAAACCACATGCAAAGAGAGCAGTGAGGTGGGAGAGAGAGAGAGAGAGAGAGGGAGAGGAAGGAAGACACGGGAATTAAGGTGTTCTAATGAATGTACAGGTGTTTGAGGTAAGTGTGTGTGCGTGTGTGTGTGTGTGTGTGTGCGTGTTATCAGTGTTTTATGGGAGGGTTATTTGACAGGTTGAAGACTGAGCTGTATAGATTATCACCTTCATTGTCTTACCTCTCTCTCTCTCTCTCTCTCTCTCTCTCTCTCTCTCTCTCTCTCTCTCTCTCTCTCTCTCTCTCTCTCTCTCTCTCTCTCTCGGTGTGTTTTGTTAGTTTAGTCTTATGTTTGTTGGTGTTGCAATATTAAGGACATGCATTTTTATTATTTTATGTTATTAGTGTGATGGAATTTCTCTCTCTCTCTCTCTCTCTCTCTCTCTCTCTCTCTCTCTCTCTCTCTCTCTCTCTCTCTCTCTCTCTATCTCTCTCTCTCTCTCCACATACTTATTGAAATAGTGTTTTTCATAAGAGAATTTGGTTAAGATTAGTTCATGTTAGGCGTAAAATATATTAGGTTAGGTTAGGCTGGGTTAAGCTAGACTTGGTTAGGTTAGGTTAGATTAGGTTTATGTCTCCTTTAACCCATAAATCCCAATAAAAAACGGACATTGTATAGAAAAAATAATAGTAAAGATAGATAAAGTACATATCAAATAACTCCAAAATATAAAGCATCTCATTCACGATTTATTTCCACGATATACCAGCAAGTTCCAGCGTGTCGTGTGTATTGAGAGGAATTTGTATCGTTTTTATGCAGCGTTAAGTATTGTATTGTGTGGAGAGTGTGGTATGTGTATTGAGAGGTGTTGTGTAGTGCTTAGTATTGTGTTGTGTGGAGAGAATGAGGTCTGAGTAATTGGTGGTGTTCGGCAGTGGTGATGATGGTGTTTGAGGTGAAGTTAGTGATATTGAGAGGTATTTGTATAGTTTCTACAGTGATTAATATTGTGTGGAGAGAATATCATGTTTATCAAGAGGTTTTATGCAGTGTTAAGTATTGTGTTGTGTGGAGAGGATGAGATGTAAGTAATTGGTGTTGCTTCTGCAGTGGTGATGGCATTTGAAGTGATGTTAGCGATATTTGTATTTTTCTGCAGCGATAAGTATTGTGTGGAGAGAATATCATGTTTATTGAGAGGTTTTATGCAGTGTTAAGTTTTTGTGTTGTGTTGTGTTGTGTGGAGAGGAAGAGGTGTGAGTGATTGGTGTTGTCCCTGCAGTGGTGATGGCGTTTGAGGTGAAGCTTGTGATGGCCGGGGTGCTGGCCAGCTTCCTCGCAATGGGGGGCTATGAACACCTGTTTAACCTGGAGCCCAACAGGTGTGAGATGACCTACATGTTCCAGAAACCGCACTTCATTGTGAGTTGACGTGTTGTGTTGCGTTGTGTTGTGTTGTGTTGTGTTGTGATGTGTTACTCTCGCAAAAGATACCAAATTATTATAGTGTGTTTTTTGTTGCATTGCTCACTCCAAACACAAATATCAGATAATTAGTCTGTTTTCAGTTCTTATTTTGGTCATTGGTGTTGAAAATGAAATACAAACTCATATTCTCAGTTTTGTGTTAAAGAAATACAGTAAAATGCAGAATACAAAATATTAGGTTTTATAATCTCATCTCATTTTGCCTGCTTCTGTTTTCCCACCTACCTATCAACTAAACTCATCAAAGAGGGAGTGTTCAAGACATTTATCCCATTCCTTTCGGCTAACTCTCAAACCTGCATGGGGACTGTCATCTAAGTGGGTCTTTTTGTTTAATCATTTCTCTTACCTTGAACTGATATTCCTCCGTCACATAAAAAAAATATCATAAGCAATAATTCTAACTCTTTCAAACCTGCATGGGAACTGGCTTCTAAGTGGGCCTTTTCTTTAACCCTTTCTGTTACCTTGGACCAAATTTCCCCATTTACATAAAAAAAGCACCATAAACACTAATTCTAACTCTCAAACCTACACAGGGACTGGCTTCTAAGTGGGCATTTTTTTATTTAACCCTTTCTGTTACCCTTGAACTGAATATCCCTTCTTACACAAAAAAAAGTCATGAACAATAATTCCTGCCTTGCCTCCCAGCCCATCCAGTTGCCAGCAGAGGTCGCCAAGCAGTTCCCGCTGTACGGCCTGTATGTGTATGGCGAGGGGGACATGGTGAAGGATCTGGAGGCCAAGAAGTACGCTGGTGTGCCGGTCCTCTTTGTGCCGGGCAATGGAGGCTCACACAAGCAGGGTAAGGAAGGAAGGAAGGGAGTGTTTGTACGGTGTTGCCATCTACACAAGCAGGGTAAAGAAGGAATGTATTGCTATTCACACAAGCAGGGTAAGGAAGGGAGTGTATGTACAGTATTGCCATTCACACAAGCAGGGTAAGGAAGGAAGGAAGGCAGTGTATGTACAGTATTGCCATCTACACAAGCAGGGTAAGGAAGGAAGGAAGTGTTTGTACAGTGTTGCCATTCATACAAGCAGGGTAAGGAAGGAATGAAGGCAGTGTACAGTATTACCATCTACACAAGCAGGGTAAGGAAGGAAGGAAGGCAGTGTATGTACAGTATTGCCATCTACACAAGCAGGGTAAGGAAGGAAGGAAGTGTTTGTACAGTGTTGCCATTCATACAAGCAGGGTAAGGAAGGAATGAAGGCAGTGTACAGTATTACCATCTACACAAGCAGGGTAAGGAAGGAAGGAAGGCAGTGTATGTACAGTATTGCCATCTACACAAGCAGGGTAAGGAAGGAAGGAAGTGTTTGTACAGTGTTGCCATTCATACAAGCAGGGTAAGGAAGGAATGAAGGCAGTGTACAGTATTACCATCTACACAAGCAGGGTAAGGAAGGAAGGAAGGCAGTGTATGTACAGTATTACCATCTAAACAAGCAGGGTAAGGAAGGAATGAAGGGAGTGTTTGTACAGTATTGCCATCTACACAAGCAGGGTAAGGAAGGAAGGAAGGGAGTGTATGTACAGTATTGCCATCTACACAAGCAGGGTAAGGAAGGAAGGAAGGGAGTGTATGTACAGTATTGCCATCTACACAAGCAGGGGAAGGAAGGAAGGAAGGAAGGGAGTGTATGTACAGTATTGCCATTCACACAAGCAGGGTAAGGAATGAAGGGAGTGTATGTACAGTATTGCCATTCACACAAGCAGGATAATGAAGGAATGAAGGGAGTGTATGTACAGTGTTGCCATTCACACAAGCAGGGTAAGGAAGGAAGGGAGTGTACAGTCTATTTATGTTCTATTTCTCCAGTTCCTTCTTTAAAACACTGACAGATTTGCCATTCACAAT
Organism: Callinectes sapidus; assembly: GCA_020233015.1. Taxonomy (NCBI): domain Eukaryota; kingdom Metazoa; phylum Arthropoda; class Malacostraca; order Decapoda; family Portunidae; genus Callinectes; species Callinectes sapidus. The sequence goes on along the minus strand of JAHFWG010000297.1, from coordinate 32,957 downwards.
TCCCTCACCAAATGTGTTCTATTTCTATACAATGAGGAAAATTAAACTTCTTAATGTCCCCCTCCAATTTTTTCTATGTGTGTGTGTGTGTGTGTGTGTGTGTGTGTGTGTATAAGGATGATTTCTGTATCTAATATATGGGGACTGGCATTTTAGTGTGGCTTTATTTTCCCACCGAACCTAACCTAACCTAACCTGACCCCATACACACCTCCCTCAGTGCGATCCCTGGCCTCCGTCGCATACCGCAAGTCCTTTGAAGACGGCATTAACTTCCACTTCAACTTCTTCGCGGTGGACTTGAACGAGGAGCTGGCGGCGCTGTACGGGGCGGTGCTGGAGCGGCAGACAGAGTTTGTGGCGGTGGCAGTGAAGCACATCCTGGGACTGTATGAGGGGCAGAAGGGACGGCCGGAGAGTGTTGTTCTGGTGGGACACTCTATGGTGAGGATAGAGGGATGGGTGGATGGTTCTTATGTATCTTGTTTGTTTTATGTTTTTTTATGGTTCTTACTTATCTTGTTTGTTTTATGGGTTTTTTTATGTTTTGTTTTTATTATATTTTTTTTTTTTTTTTGTCTCTAGCTGGGTGTAACATAGTTTTTTTTCCATTTTTTATTTTCTTTTTTCTTTCTTTCTTTCTTTATTTATTTTGATTTATTCCATCTCTCGTTGGGAGTTACTTATCTTGCTGGATTTTTTATGTTTAGTTTTTGTCTTGTTTTTTATTTATTTTGTCTCTTGCTAGGTGTAACTTACCTAGTTCTGTTTTTTTCAGTTTATTTTTTATCTTATTTATTTACTTATTTTATTTATTTTGTCTTTTCTGGGGTGTCACATAGTTTTGGTTTTTTTCTGTTTTATTTTGTTGTTATTTTTTAATTTATCTTTTTATATTGTCTCTTATTGGATGTCACTTATCTAGTTTAGTGCTTTTTTCTATTCATTTTCTATTTTTACAGTTTCTTCTTAAAATCACTGATAGTTTTACCATTCACAATTCCCTCACCAAACTTGTCCCATTTCTTCACAATTCTATGAGAAAAACTGTACTTCTTATTGTCTCCCTTCAATTTTTCCTATGATTTTTCTATCCAATATATGTTAAGAAGGATGGTTTTGTCTGTATGCAAGGATAGTGAGAGAGATAAATAAATAAATAAATGAATGAAAAGAGAATGAGAGAAAAAAAATAATAAATAAAGAGAGAGAGAGAAACACTGCAATATAATTTAAGTACCCCCACCATGGTCTGATCTGTGCAGGGTGGCATGGTGGCGCGGGCGGTGTACACGACCAAGCAGGTGACGGCGGCCATGGCTCCCCTCATCATCACTCAGGCCACTCCTCACACCCGTCCCGTCCTTGTCCTTGACCCACACATACAGAAGTTTTATGATAAGGTCAGTGACGCGCGTGTGTGTGTGTGCGTGTGTGTGTGTGTGTGTGTGTGTGTGATTGGAATGATGACACCAGAAATTATTTGTAGTTTATTTAAGTTTGTTGGGTACTTTTTTTCTTCTTCTTTTTCTTGTTGTTTTTGTTCTTGTTCTTCTTCATTCTTTTCTTCTTTTTCTAATAATGACTGGAAATGATTAACAATTTACTTAAGTTTGCTGTTTTTCTTTGTTTTCTTCTTTTTTCTTTCTTTTTCTTCTTCTTCTTCTTCTTCTTCTTCTTCTTCTTCTTCTTCTTCTTCTTCTTCTTCTTCTTCTTCTTACTCTTCTTCTTCTTCTTCTTCTTCTTCTTTCTTTTTTTCTTTTTCCAATAATAACACCACAAATAATTAACAGTTTACTTAAATTTCCTGTTCTTCTTTGTTTTCTTCTTTTTCTTTTCTTTTTTTTCTTTTCCTTTTCTTCTTCTTTTCTCTCACTCCTGTGTCTTATCCTCAGTTCCATTTTTACTGACTCCTGCCAGTGATGTGAAGACTGACTGTATCTTCTCACTCTGTCCAACAATTCTAACTGATCCATTCTTGTCTCTCTCTCTCTCTCTCACTCTCTCTCTCTCATTCTCGTCTCTCTGTGTCTCAGGTGAACACTTTCTGGATGATGGAGCGCAACTTTGATCTGAAGGAGGTGGTGCTGCTGACCGTGGGTGGCGGCAGGAATGACATCCAGGTCCCCACATCCCACACCAACACCCCCCTCGCCGACCTGTCCACCACCACTGCCAATGTGAGCCTCTGCTACTGGCGGGGGAGGAGGACCTGCTGCTGTTGTGTTCAGTTTGTTAGTTAGTTAGTTAGTGGTCAGAGGAGCTTCATTATTGAGAGAGAGAGAGAGAGAGAGAGAGAGTTGTGGTTGTTTAGTATCAGGTAACAGTCCAGCAGTGAGGTTTGCATTCATAAAGCTTTTTCCATGGGTATCTGAGCAGTGTCTTGAGTGTGGCAGGGTGTTGTGGGTATGATAGAGCTGATAAGGTCATGGTTTGTGTCTTGTAGTACGGTCAGATGAGGTAGAGTTGTTGTAAGTTATTGTTGGGTTTGTGTGGCCTAAATGCCTTAAACTTATAACCTCCAAAATACTCACAAAATGCACCTATTACATTCTTCACACTTTTCCTGCGATTCGGTTTGTTTTCCGTATTAACAAACCATCTCCGAGATCATTCATCTTAACTCAGCCACCTTAAAGCAATCTACAAGCTACAGACTGTTCAGTATACTCTTTTTGATGATCTTTCTTGTGGCCAAAACCCATTGAAATAAACTCAAAATACAAAAAATACCCTCAGAACACACCTGTAACATGCTTAACTCACACAAAACACTAATGAATTGAATGCAAAGGCAGTAATGATATAGAACACATCTTAATCACCATTGTTGTTATCACCACTTCCTGACAGATCCCATCGTGCTGGCTGACGGCCGACCACCAGGCTGTGGTGTGGTGCTGGCAGCTGGTGATGGCCACCATGCGTGCCCTCTTTGACTGCGTGGACACCAACACCATGCAGCTCACCACCAACAGGACTCACATCATTGACGTGTTTGACTACCACCTCTCCAGGGTGGGTGTCCTCGTGTTGGGAGTACTGCTCATAACTCTTCACTCTGTAACACTGCACATTACTTTTTTCTTTCATAATCCAGAGTGAAGCTGTTGATTACCCAAGTATTTCTATAAGTGTTCAGTAAAGAGTTAAAACTTTGTCATTACTTTCTGCTGCATCACATGGGAAGCTTTGCACTTTCCTCAACACTCCTGTAGTGCACTATATATCTCCTTCAGTAATATCCCATATAGTTTCTGTTACTTAACCCCTTCTGTACTGGGACACATTTCTACTTTGAGTCTTGGTGTGATTAGATGATTTTATTGACATTAGGAAGGGTCTATGGAGGTCAGAAGATTAATGACCAGAGTCTACTATTCTAACCCCACATGAGTTTCAGAAGCTGTATAAAATTAACAAATAATCAGAACCAATATAAAAACACGTCCCAGTACTGAACCAACTCTACCAAAACCTCCACCGTTTCCTTCACCCTACAGAAAATCACCGGGAAACGCTACAGAACCTCCAAGTACCCACACACCATCCCGCTGGACAAGGATGGGGTGTGGGTAGAGGCACCCAAGAGACAGTTCACCCACACCGCCACCTCAACACCACGGAGGACCTATCTGGCCATCCCCCTCCGCCCAGGCCACCCGCAGCACCACCTCGCCACCATCATTGCCAATAACGTAGATGGCAAGAACTGGGTTACCGCCTGTGCCGCCACCACCACCACCACCACCACTGCTCAGAAGGGGATGCAAATGTGGTGAGGCTGTGGAGGAGTGAGAGAGAGAGAGAGAGAGGGAGTGGTTGTCTGTTTAGTTAGGAATATGAGAGGGAGAGTGTGTAGGGAGTGATTATTTAGCCAAGAATGAGAAAATGAGTGTGTGTGTGTGTGTGTGTCAGGAAGTTAGGAAGGAAAAATGTCTTAGAGTGGCTGGTAAGGAATAACTCTTTCTCTTTCTCTTTCTCTTTCTCTTTAACCAGTAGAACAAGTAAAGATGTGTCAGAGTAACAAGTGAATAAGGAAAGAAGCATCAAACAGTACTTCATTATATAGTCAAGTCTATATTGTACACTTGCATTACACCATTGCATTGAGTTCAAATAGGTGTGGCAGTGTTGACATCATATGATTATCTCTCTCTCTCTCTCTCTCTCTCTCTCTCTCTCTCTCTCTCTCTCTCTCTCTCTCTCTCTCTCTCTCTCTCTCTCTCTCTCTCTCTCTCTAGTGAAAAAAATGTCTCAGAATAGCTAGTAATTAAGAAAAGCTGTATTAACTCCATCTCTGCTATTTGCTCCATCTTTCCTTTATATCTAATCACACTACGACATCTTTACCTCCTCAACAGTTACCTAAAATCTTTAAACTAGGTAGAAATGACAAAATATACTCCTATTTCATGCATTCCTTCCTCACAGATGTTGATAAAGACCTCATGCATTGCTAGTGATGTTGTTAATTATCTCGTATTGCAGTGAAAGAGTTAAATAGTGGTGAAATTAATTAGGATTGTGTTGTAAGATTGAGTTGTGTGTGTGTTAAGGTGAAGTGTGTTGTTGTGTTGTTGTGATGTTGGTGTGAATTGATTAGGATTGTGTTGGTAAGATTGCGTTGTGTGTGTGTTAAGGTGAGGTGTGTTGTGATGTTGTTGTGATATTGAATTGATTAGGATTGTGTTGAGTTGTGTGTGTGTTAAGGTTGAGTTGAGGTGTGTGTGTGTGTGTTCCCTGTACAGCTCGGTGGGTCTCAACCTGTCCGGCAAGACACAGAAGATGCTGGGCAAGATGAAGTCAGTGGAGGTGGACCTGGCAGCACTGGGGGAGGCCGGCTACACTCATGTTGTCGTCTGCATCCCACCCTCCGATGAAAAGGTGTGTGTGTGTGTGTGTGTGTGTGTGTGTTGTACCAGGGGGTGATTTGATTTGCTTATGTTTTCACTTATTTGTTTATTTATTTTTTATTTGTTATTTTTTATTTAATTTTATTTTATTCATGACTTTTTCTTATGATTCTGAATAATTCTATATATATATATATTTTGTGCCCACAATGAGGAGTACAGTACATGAATTTAACAGGATTTAACCTAACCTAACCTCACCCAACCTTGCTTCACCTCACCTCACACCACCTCACACCACTTAAACTAACCTAACCTCACTACACCTCATCTCATCTCACCTAACGTAACTCAAACTCACTTCACCTCACCTAACCTAACTCAAACTGACCTCACCTCACCTCCCCTCACCTCACCTCCCCTCCCCTCCCCTCCCCTCCCCTCACCCCACCTCCCGTCACCCCACTCACTCCCTCCACTCCGTACCGTGACAGGTGGGTGTGGCAGTGGACGTACACAGCCAGACGGGGCGGCAGCGGTCCACACACGTCCCGTCCTTCCTGCGGTCGTTCACTCAGACCCTCGTAGTGGACACCACCCCGCAGAAGGCCCTGTCCTACAACGTGACCCTCAACGGCTTCTCTGAGTCCTGGCAGTCCTTCAAGTTCATCCTGCGGCCACGCCAGAGCTGCCACACACAGGAGGTCCCCATGGCCAGGCTCTACATTCCCTGGACCAACAAGATCTCCTATATACAGAACAGGTAATTTGATTGAAAGGAGAACAAAATAACTCCATAAACACAAATAACTCGATAAACACAAAACATAAAACCTAACTCTATAATGCATGATTTCCTATATACAGAACAGGTAATTTGATTGAAAGGAGAACAAAATAACTCCATAAACACAAATAACTCGATAAACACAAAACATAAAACCTAACTCTATAATGCATGATTTCCTATATACAGAACAGGTAATTTGATTGAAAGGAGAACAAAATAACTCCATAAACACAAATAACTCGATAAACACAAAACATAAAACCTAACTCTATAATGCATGATTTCCTATATACAGAACAGGTAATTTGATTGAAAGGAGAACAAAATAACTCCATAAACACAAATAACTCGATAAACACAAAACATAAAACCTAACTCTATAATGCATGATTTCCTATATACAGAACAGGTGATTTGATTGAAAGGAGAACAAAATAACTAGATAGACACAAAACATAACACAAGATTTCCTATATACAGAACAGGTGATTTGATTGATACACAGAACAAAATGACTACATAAACACAAATAACTCGATAAACACAATACTTAAAACATAACTCTATAATGCATGATTTCCTATATACAGAACAGGTGATTTGATTGAAAGGAGAACAAAATAACTAAATAGACACAAAATATAACACAAGATTTCCTATATACAGAACAGGTGATTTGATTGAAAGGAGAACAAAATAACTTGATAAACACAAAACATAACACAAGATTTCCTATATACAGAACAGGTGATTTGATAGACAGAGGAACAAAATAACTCAATACACACAAAACATAAAACGTAACTCTATAATACATCCTTAACACAAGATTTCCTATATACAGAACAGGTTATTTGATGGACAGAACAAAATAACTCAATAAAACTCCAAACACAAAAATAACTACATAACACATCTTTAACACAAGATTTCCTACATACAAAACAGGTAATTCAAGAACATAATATAATGAGGGAAGCAGCAAGAGGGTGTTAGAACCTATTCATGGCAGTCCCTATGTGAACACCTCTGCCTATTTCCACCTATCATCATCCTCATCCATAAACTTGTCCTATCTTCTTTTAAAATTCCCCAATATCTGAACACTAACAATATGATGAACACTACAAAATAACTACATAAACACAAAAATAAACACAATAACTTTATAACACATCCTTAACTCACTCAAAACACTAATCAACTAAATCCAAAACCAATACTAACACATATCCTAAAAGTGAAGTACATCCATTGTGAGGCATAAATTGTTATTATCATCCAATGTATCCCATGTCCTGGTATCCCATTAGTCCCCCATCAATGCCCCATCACTGTTCTCTCCCCCACAGTGGCCCTGGAGTGTCCTATATAGCGGAGATTGATGTCCCAGCCCTTGACGCCAACTCAACAGCCAGCGTGCAGTTTGTCCTCAACCCAGAATGCACCTACTCCATCCTGTAAGTGTGATTTCTCTCTGTGATGTCTCTATGTTACTAACTCTCATCATTGTTGTATTGCATAGTGTTTAAAGGACTTCTGAGAGAGACATTACACCATAGAACACACCTTAACACTCTATAAACACAACACTACACTAACACCTATCATTATTGTGTTGCTTAGTGTTTAATGGCCTTCAGAGAGACAGAATACACAATAGAACACACACTCAAGTAACACACAACACCGCACACTAACACGTATCATTATTGTATTGCATAGCGTTCAAGGGAGCTTCATAGGGGTGTTCCGGCGTCTTGTGTTGCTGTACGGCTATCAGATCCCGGCCTACTGTGCTGTACATCTTCTGCTCTCCCTCACTCGCCAGCTTAGGGTAAGTGGTGGCGGTGGTGGTGGTGGTGGTATTTTATTGTTGTTTTTATTGTGAAGGAGGAAAGGTGGATAAAGGAAACAAAAATAATAGAAGTCTCAATGTTTAGTTCAGTTTGGTTAGGTTAGGTTATTCTTAATGTTTTGTTCTTTTGACAGGGTTAGTTTAGGTTGAATTTCTTAATGTTAGGTTAGGTTAAATTTCTTAATATTTCTTAATGTTAGGTTAGGTTATGTTAGATTAGTCTAAATGTTTTGTTAGGTTAGCTTAGGTTAGGTTAAATTAGTCAAAATGTTTTGTTAGGTTAGGTTAGGTTTGATTATTCTTAATGTTTTGTTCTTTTGACAGAGTTAGGTTAGGTTGAATTAGACTAAATGTTTCGTTAGGTTAGGTTAGGTTAGGTTATTCTTAATGTTTTGTTCTTTTGACAGGGTTAGGTTAGGTTAGGTTAGGTTAAATAAGTCTAAATGTTTGTTAGGTTAGGTTAGGTTGAAATGTTGGTAATGTTTGGTTGTATTGACAGGGTATCGGAGAGCAAGGGTTCTGTCCGTCGTTCTTCACCTCTATGCTGTCCCTCACTCCCCTGGCTGTGGTGCCTTTCGTTAAGGTGGCCAATCTTGTCCTCAGGTAAGCTCAGAGGTGTGTGTGTGTGTTGGAGGGGAGGGGGAGGGGAGGGGGTCACAAGGGGATTTTCTCTATTGAATTGGTTTTTGTTGATTATTTGGTGACGTTTTTATTTCTGTTTTGTTTTGTGTATATTGTCATTGTTTGTTGGTTTGAAAAAAAACTTCCTTATCAACACAGTAACATGTAAATAAAGCTATACTGAACCTAACCTAACCTAAACATAACTCATTCCTCTCTCTCTCTCTCTCTAACCTAACCTAACCTAACCTCCACACCACTCCACCACCACAGGAACCTTGAGATCGAGGACGACATGAGTTTACTGGGCACTCACGGGGAAGACCTGCCAGTGCTGCCCATTGTGTTGTTCCTGGGAGGGCTGCCCTTCAGTCTGCTGTTGGGGGCGGCCACCTGGGGCATGATACTGCTGGCCGGCAAGGGGGCGCAGTCCTTCATGACCAGGTGAGGAGGATACGCATGTTAGGTTAGGTTAGGTTAGGTAGAGGAATATCATTTATTTGTTAACTCAACTATACATCTGACTTCATTTCTTCTTCCCTTTTCATAATTTTAGTCTTTCTTTAACATCTGACGTTGTTTCTTCTAACCTAACCTAACCAGGTGAGGAGGATACGCATGTTAGGTTTCAAGACTTATTTTTTCCTTAGAAACTGGGATTTTTATAGGGATTCGTGAACTAAAAGAGATGCATTCTGTCCCTGGCTTCTAATTGGCTCTTTTTGCTTTGTTGTTTTTGTTGTCCTTGTCCAGAAATAAAGATAGACTGATAGATAGTATTGATAGATAGTATTCTTAGTCTATCATCTCTTTCTATGGTACACTCTAGAACTCCCTGTCTGATTCTGTGTTTTCATCTTTCTGTGACATAAACTCATTGAAGAGAGAGATTTCAGGTCCCTTATCCTATTCTGTCCACCTCCCTAATGTAAGAATTAACCAGTACTCGTGATCACTCATCCCTTTCTCTGGTACACTCTAGAACTCCCTGCCTGATTCTGTGTTTCCATCTTCCTGTGACTTGAGGTTATGACACTTGACTTTCAGATCTGCATGGGGAGTGGCATCTAAGTGGGTCTTTTTACTTAGTCATTTCTTTTACCCTTGGCCAGAAATAAAGATAAATAGACTGATAGGTAGATAGATATTCCAACTTTCTATGACTTGACTATTTTAAGAGGAAGGTTTCAATAAATGTGTTCCTGTCTTGGCTAACTCTTGTATTCTATCAGGGGACTGGCAATAATAGTGGGGTTTTTTTTTGTTTGTTTTCACTGTTTTTGTTACCCTTTTGTTACCTTTCCCCTCTTACATTAAAAAAAAAATAATAATAATAAATAAACAACATACAGCTTTACCATTCTTCCCGTCGCCACCCCAGAGTTCTCGGCCACACCATCGGGGCCACAGACATGCTGGCGGACCTGGCAGTGACCGGCCTGTCTCGGGTGCCAATCATCGTGGGGGCGGCACTCATCTCCCTGGCGTACTCCACCTGTGGCACTCTGGCACTGTGCATTGCGGTCATCTTCTATTTCCTGAAGGTGAGGCACTGTGGTGGTGGTGGTGGTGGTGGTGTGATGTGTTACTGTTGTCAACCATTTATTTATTTATTTATCTTTTTATTTATTCTTTGAGTGTATGAAGGGAAAATTAGAATAGAAATAATGCAATAGAGCATACTCACATTTTTATTTATCAACAACCCTAATATTCACACTAACAATATTGATAATGTTAATAATAACTCTATCATTTAAATATGTGCCTCCATTTCTTCTCCATCTTTCCTTGATCAATGAAAATACTCCTTCTTTTCTCCTTCACCTTTCTTCCATCACTCAAACACTTCCCTCCTTCCCTCCAACACTTCTAATACTCCATCACTAACCTAACCTCTAATAACCCTAATACTCACACTAGTTTCTTCTTCTTCCATCACTCAAACTCTCCTTCCCTCCAACACTTCTAATACTCCATCACTAATCTAACCTCTAATAACCCTAATACTCACACTAGTTTCTTCTTCTTCCATCACTCAAACTCTCCTTCCCTCCAACACTTCTAATACTCCATCACTAACCTAACCTCTAATAACCCTAATACTCACACTAGTTTATCTGTCCGCACGTGTCCAGGTGTCGAAGCAGTATGAGGAGTACATAGAGAGACTGGCAGCGACTGTGATACCAGGGCCGTCAGGGAGAGAGGCGGCCACACAGCGCTCCCTGTCCAGGCTTCACTTCCACCTCACCCTCCTCATGCTGCTGGGTCTCGTCACCACCCTGCACCTCCCCACACTGGTTATCTGGGCGCGGCTGGCCAGGTCTGTGGTTTGCGGTGGTGTCTGTCATTGCTGTTTTCTAGTTATTGTTGTTATTTTTTGTTGTTCTTTCTCCCTTTGTCTTTTCTTCATTTGCTTTGATTGTATTCCTTTGTCAATCGAATGTTTTTGTAATTATCTCCATCTTTTCTCTATTAATTTATTTTCCTCCTTTTCTTCTTTATCTTTCCTCTATTGTTTTATTTTTGGTTTCTTTCTTTCCTTCATCTTTCCTCTATCATTCAAATATTTGCCTCCTTTTCTTCTTCATCTTTCCTTGATCAATGTAAACTAGTCCTCCTTTTTTCCTTCATCTTTCTTCCATCACTTCAACACTTCCTTTCTTCCCTCCATCACTCAAATGCTTCCCTGTTTCCCTCCAACACTTTCCTCCTTCCCTCCAACATTTCCCTCCATCACTTCCCTCCTTTTCTCCAGTTTTCTCCTCCATCTCCCTTAACATTTCCCTCCTTCCCTCCATCATTCAAACACCTCCCTCCTTCCTTCCAGCATTTCCCTCCATCTCTCCAAAACTTCCTTCCTTCCTTCCTTCCTTCCCTCCAGTTTTTCCCTCCATCACTCAAAACACTTCCTTCTCCTCCTCCTCCCACAGAACCAACCTTCAGGTCACAGACGACCCCTCCCGTGAAGTGACTGTGGTGGTGCTGCTGGCGCTGTGCTTCCTGTGGCAGAAGAAGATGCCGCAGCCCAACAGGTAACAGCAACACTAACAGCAGCCCCTTTGCTCCGTCCTGCCCTTCACAGCCTGCTCGGGGACTGGCATCTCAGTGGGGGCTTTTTTGTTTGGTGTCATGCATTATTAACTCTATATAAAACACTGCTATTTTCTACCTGTATTGTAATTAAGCACACACTTCCCACAGGAGGTTTTACAAGCAGGTGTCATGCATTGTTAACCCTTTAAAAACACTGCTATTTTTCACTTGTATTGTAATCTAAACACTCACTTTCCACACGAGGTTCTACAAGCAAGTGTCATGCATTGTTAACCCTTTATAAAATGCTGTTATCTTCCACCTATTTTCTACTTGTAACCTAATTTAAGCACACACTTCCAACAGGAGATTCTACAAGCAAGTGTCATGCATTATTAACCCTTCATAAAACACTACTAATTTCCACCTGTATTGTAATCTAAGCACTCACTTCCTACAGGAGATTATACAAGCAAGTATCATACATTATTAACCCTTCATAAAACACTACTAATTTCCACCTGTAACCTAATTTAAGCCCTCACTTCCTACAGGAGGTTCTACAAGCAAGTGTCCTACATCATACACTTCCTGGGTGTGGTGGGGCTGCTGTTTGGCTCAGTCCACACGTATCGCATCTCCTACATCGTGGCAGCAGCTTTGTCCCTCACCGCCGCCCACCAGCTCCTCTCTCCCCTCGCCCCAGAGACCCCCAGCCCTGACTCCTGCGACTCCCCCACGCAACCTTATATGGAGAACCTGACCAGCGAGGGTTCAGGTCACTCGCAGGACACGACCCCTGGAAGTGACCTCTCCAGGGACAGCTAAACGAGGTCAAGGGTCACCCGGTGTACTTAAATGTAGTTTTTTAGTGCAGGGATTAGTGATGTGTGGCGGAGGTTAGTGGCCTTGTGGTGACAGCTCAAAATTTGGGTTTTTACTTAGAATAGACAGCTGTTGTATATATCTTTCCTCATGCTGTCTGTCTGTCTGTCTGTGTGTGTGTGTGTGAGAGAAGGAGGTGTTTTGCTGGTTACTGTTGAGCGAGAGGTTATTGATAGTTGTTTTATGTTTATTTTAAGGTGCAGTGCCTGGCTGGTGAGGTTTTATTGGTTATTTTGTGTCTGATAGTGTGTTATGTCTTGTGTCAGTGAAGGGATGGTGGCTCATTAATCATCTTCACTTTATTTCCATGTCTTTTGGTGATATTCTGGTTTTATATCTTGCTGCTACAATACTTACTTGATTTTAACTCTATTTTTATTATTTGATGTGTTTTAGTGATATCTTTGGTTTTATGTCCTGCAGGTACTATTGATTTTAGCTGTGTTGTAATGAACTTCTCTCCTTTCCAGATTTTTAACATTATTTCAGTGGTGTTGTCGTGTTTCCTTCAAGTGCAATGTTTAGATGATTGACTAATTCAGTGTTGTGTTGCTTTGTTGTCATCATTTATAACACTTCAGTCTTTCTCAATGTACAAAAATTCACTGCTTCACTGCTAATTTGTAGGAATATGACACATTTAATTAGTCTAACTTATCTATTTATTTATTTCAGATTTTTCTTTTCTTTAGTCTTTCTCCTCTCAAGGTACACTGCTTCACTGCCTCACTGCTAACTTGTCTGGATTTAACACTTATTTTATCTGTCTTATCCATTTATTTACTTCAATATTCCTCCTATTTTATTTGCCTTTGTTTTTAAATGTGTTGTATATATTTCCATTTCTTTTAGTTAACTTTTAATTGCTGCAGCTCATTTCTCTAAACTCACAAAGCATCACTCACACTGTACTGGAGAGAGAGAGAGAGAGAGAGAGAGAGAGAGAGAGAGGATTGTTACCCAGTTAATTTGATCTATCTTATCTATTTATTTATTTATTTTTATTCTCTCATTTTGTTTATCTTTTTATGTGCTGTGTTTATTTTAATTTCTTTTAGTTCACCATTCCTGAGGTCACAAGGCATCTCTCACTCTGTACTGGTGAGAGAGAGGGAGAGTCAGAATTGTTACCCTGTTAATGATCGTGACTGGTGAACTGAGCGCTGATGATAACGATGATGGATGAGACACGCACGCACACACACACACTGACAGTCTTCACCAGCTGTAGGACATCATTAGGACACCTCTGACAGCAGGACACACACACACACACACCAAGGCAAGCTGTTATTATTGTACTTATATTGCTAGTTACAAATGGGGGTTGAAGTACCTATTAATTTAGACCTATTTAGGATTTATTGCTATTATTATTATTATTTGGATGATTTTATTCACTATTATTATTATTTTGAATGTTTTTATTGCTATTATTATTATTTTGAACGTTTTTATTGCTATTATTATTATTTTTAACATTTTTATTGCTATTATTATTATTTGGATGTTTTTTGGGGGTCTATTATAAGTTAATTGGGCATTTTTTAATATAGATTTTTATTACATTATTTTCCATGTGTTGTATTTGTATTTCTTTGTTGTATTTGTTGAGATGGCAATTGATTGATGTTCCTTATTCAGAAACCAAGGTTGTGCATTATTTATGTATTTATTGTCGTATTGTGTCGCTCAATTGCAAGTAAATGGGTGCTCAGGTTGGTGGTACAAACTATTGCTATTACTATTACTATTACTCTTCTTCTTCCTCTTCCTCTTCTTCTTCTTCTTCTTCTTCTTCTTCTTCTTCTTCTTCTTCCTTGTTATTTTCTTCTTGTTCTTATTCTTGTTCTTGTTCTCATTTTCTACTTTTCCTCTTTTCTTCTTTTCTTTCTTCTTTTCCTTCCCTCATTTCTATCTTCATTCATTTTTTCCTTCTTTCCTTCTTTTTCCTCTCTTCTTTCTTCTTCCTCTCCCTCTTCCTCTCCTTTTTCTTCTTTTTCTTCTTCTTCTTCTTCTGGTAATAATTGTATTCTTCCTATTGTTATTGTTATTGTTTCCTGCATTTCTCCCTGTTATTTTATTTATGCTTGTTTTATTTATTATGCAGAAGTGTGTGAGGAGAAACTAGAAAAGAGAACAGGTTAATATTTGTCTTTCTCTTAGTGCGGCATTATTTATTAGAAGCTTAAATAGAAAACGTGCTTATTTTTATCTCTTTTTAATTTAGCGTTTTTATTGTACAGAAGTCAGAATTTAGAAATGAGGATAGGTTAATTTTTGGCTATCTATTGGTGCATCATTATTTATTAGAAGCTTAAATAGAAAACATGCTTATTTCTTTTTTATTAAGTTTTTTTTTAACTGTGCAGAAGTGTTGAAAGAGGAATGAAAAAGAGAACAAGTTAATTTTTGTCTCATGGTTCTTAATTATTCACCTAACTTGTTAATTTTGTCTTTTTAATTCAGTGTTTTATTGTATAGAAGTGTTGGAAGAGGAACAAAAAGAGAGAAAGTACCATAATTTTATCTTTACAAATCAGAATTGTTTATCAGAGTTTTAGAAAGAGAACCAGTTAATTTTGCCTTTGTGATTTAATGTTTTATTGTACAGAAGTATTTGAAAAGGAACAAATGAGAGGACACAGCTTAATTTCATCTTTTTTTGGTGCATAATTAATCACGAGAACTTAAATAAGAAAAAGCAGATTCATGTTGTCATATTTTTGCTCTTGTTTCTGTTATTATTCATTTACTTAACCTTTCGTATTTTACTTTCACTAACGATCAAAGACAATTATAGGTTCAGGATTCCGTTTTATTATTGTTGAATTTATTATTATATCTTATTGTAACTCCCTTCTTGTTTCTGTTATTATTCATTTATTTAACATTTCTTCCGTATATTAATCTTATCAAACATTTCACTAACAATCAAACAATTACAGGACTCCCTTTTATTAATTGCTTGCTCCATTTTTTTCTCTTATCACATCTTCCCTCTTGTTTCTGTTATTATTCATTTATTTAACATTTCTTTCGCATTTTAATCTTATCAAACATTTCACTAACAATCAAAGACAATTTAGGCTCAGGATTCCCTTTTATTAGTGTTGACTTTATTATTATCTCTTCTTATCATATCTTTCCTCTTGTTTCTCTTTTAATAATTTACTTAACTTTTCTTTCATATTTTAAATCTTATCAAACATTTCACTAACAATCAAAGACAATTATAACTTCAGAATTTCCCTTTTACTATTGTTTGCTTTATCATTTTCTCTTCTTATCATATCTTCATTATTTTTCTCTTATTATTAATTGTACTCAACCTTTCTCTTCTATTTCACCAAACATATAATTAACAATCAAATAATTACAGGGTTCCCTTTTACAATTGTTTATTCTGATGATGTATTTTACCAAGCATTTAATTAACCACCAAAATAGAGGGCTGGGTTTATTAATACATGTTAGGGACTTGTTCATGCCCTCACTTATGACTTGTTCTACCTAAATGGTTCAATAAAGCAAGGAGGAGTAGTGAAGGTGGAGGATAGCTAATGATAATAAAAGTTAATTCCTTATTCTTGTGTTTATTGTTTGAGTTGTGAGTATGTATGTGAATTAGGATGATATTCTCTCTCTCTCTCTCTCTCTCTCTCTCTCTCTCTCTCTCTCTCTCTCTCTCTCTCTCTCTCTCTCTCTCTCTCTCCATCCAAACTAGCTACCATCAATACGAAGATAAATCACATTACATTCCACTGACTTTCATTAATCTACGAAAAAAAAATAATAACTTAGAACAAGATAGTGATAAATGATACCCCGTTAGTAAGGCTTAAATTAATCCCATATCGGCGCTGCACTTTTTGCCGTACGTGTGTCAGTCCTTATTCAGCGCAACATGTAAACAAACCCTATAGGCGCGAAATTCAAGTGGTAGTGAGGGTAGACTTTCTTATTTTCCGATTGTGTTAAGTGAAATGAGGCAGAAATAGAGCTAAATGTACTGGAAATAAGGTTAATGTGCTTTCTTTATCCTATACTCTTCTGATTTCTTACGTCTAATTGAGTGGGATAGAAGTTATTGAGTTAATTAAGAGATGAATAAGGATGAATTGAGTAATATGAGTGAAGAGAGTTTAGTACAGAAAATTCATTGGAAATCTGAGGAGGAGGAGGAGTTTTATAGTGGAAAATGATGAAATACGTTTTTGGGAGAGAGAGAGAGAGAGAGAGAGAGAGAGAGAGAGAGAGAGAGAGAGAGAGAGAGAGAGAGAGAGAGAGAGAGAGAGAGAGAAGTATCGATTCTGTCTCTTCAACATTGATAATAACAACTATCCAACTCTATCATTTGGAAATAATTCTGGCGAGGCAACAAATCATTAAAATAACCTGATAATAAGTCAATAAGAGAGAAAAAGCAATACAAATGAGAAAATATGACCAAAGAATTAGGTAAAAAATAAACAAATGAATCCTTTTAGCAGATTATTATTGTTACTGATGAAAGAAGTGATCTGATAAACACATGAGCCGTGAGACATAACAAGATAACAACTGCAGGACAGAAAAAATAAATGAATAAAGATAATAAATGATTCGCAGATCCGTGTTAGATGTCTGATGGTGAAAAAGTGTTGCCAGATAAGCGAGACGGGAAGAAAAAAATAATAAACCAGGGAGTAGAGGATAGAAAATGCAAACTCTCTCTCTCTCTCTCTCTCTCTCTCTCTCTCTCTCTCTCTCTCTCTCTCTCTCTCCTC
>JAHFWG010000188.1:105574-109351 GCA_020233015.1 Callinectes sapidus | reverse complement strand
CCCCCCACCACCACCATCATCTTTTCACATTCTTCCAGTCGATACATCTTTTTCCCCCTCACTCCTCCTCCTCCTTCCTCCTTCCTCCTTCTCCTCCTCCTCCACCTCCTCCTCCTCCTCCTCCACGTCCTCCTCCTCTTCCTCCTCCTCGCCTCATCTCACTCACAGCTGTCCGTTTTGGAGCTCTCACACTTTCACCCACTCTTTTTTTTCCTTCGCTCTTTTGTATTTGTTATTTTGGGTCACTTGTGCTGTTGTGCTTCCCTTGTTATCCACTTGAATGCCATCATTGGTTTGCCACCCACTCACAGCAGCTGTCTTTTGTTCATGCCCTTCTCTCTCTCTCTCTCTCTCTCTCTCTCTCTCTCTCTCTCTCTCTCTCTCTCTCTCTCTCTCTCTCTCTCTCTCTCTCTCTCTCTGTATTTCAACGTATGTTATCTCCTCTTGTTTTATTAAGGTCGTGTGTGTGTGTGTGTGTGTGTGTGTGTGTGTGTGTGTGTGTGTGTGTGTGTGTGTGTGTTTAATCTTTCCCTTCGCTTGGTTTAGTATATGCACGCTATTCATTCGTGTCATTTTTTTTATCATATGCCATAGATTTTTTTTTTCTGTTAAAGTGCGGCTGTGTATGCATCACTCACTATCTCACTCACTCACTATCTCACTTACTCACTCTCACTCACTCACTCTTACTCTCTCTTTTTCACATTTTCTCATTCTCTTTTACTTATTCTCTCACTCGATCGTTCACTTATTTCCTCACTCACACCCTCACTCACTCCCACTCGCTCACTCTCTTTCACTCATTCTCTCACTCACTCACTCACTCTCTCACTCACTCACTCACTCACTCACTCACTCACTCACTCAGCTTCGTTCGTGTAATTTATTCCAACTATACGTCTATTCTTGCCTTTATTGTTTTTCGGTTCTCCCCCACTCTCTCTCTCTCTCTCTCTCTCTCTCTCTCTCTATCTCTCTCTCTCTCTCTCTCTCTCTCTCTCTCTCTCTCTCTCTCTCTCTCTCTCTCTCTCTCTCTCTCTCTCTCTCTCTCTCTCTCTCTCTCCTTACAGCAGATTTTTATTTACCTCATTTATTCTCTTCGTTCCCTCTCTCCTCCTTCACAAAACTTCTTTTTTATTTTCTTCCATTTTCTTCCATTCTTTTTTATTTCAGCTAGAAAATGATGAAGAGCTGTTTTGCTTTGTCGCTGTTTGTACATTGTCTTGTTTGTGTCTAATGTTTTTTTTTTTTTATCTTGTTTGATCTATTTCCTTATTTCCAGGTTCCTGACTCATTTTCACCTTTGAAGTTGCATTGTTTTTGTTTCTTTGCTTTTCATATGCATTCTTTCTTTAGACTCCCACGTGAATCACTTCTCGTCATTACTTTTCACGTACAAACACGCATATTTCACCTTTACATCATGCCTGTCCTTTGCTATATGACCTTAGTGTAGTGTATCAGTTCATCAACATCTCAGCAACTCCCTACCTGCTTCTGTATATTTCCAACCTCCTATGACTTGACTTTATTTAAGGGGAAGGTATCAAGGCATTTGTCCGTCTCTGGGCTAACTCTATTGAACTTTAAAGGAACTGGTGAATTAGTGAGTTTTTTTTTTTTTTCATTGTATTTTTTTATTCCCCATTGGCCAGCTGCCTTCTTACATATAAAAAATCTTTTCTCTCCCTCCCTCCTGCAGGCGAGCATCCTCAGGCAATGCACGGCTCCAGCAGGAAGGACCTTTGCTCCCTCACCCTGGTGCTGCTCCTCTCTTCCCTCACCACGCTCATCAACCTCCTGAGATGATCTCCTGGGTCAGCCGAGGTCACGAGCCATAGGGCACTGTAGGGAGGTCAGCTACGGAGATGCGGATGTTGGGCAAAGGTCGAGGGATGATCACGCTGATCCTAACCCTCTGAAGAAGCATTTATGTTTAATTCTTGTTTTATTTTAGTTTTAGAAATGTGTTTTGGACATAAAGCAGTAGAGTAAGGAACAGGAGGACGAGTTGGGTGCGTGGGATGTGAGTGTGTGCGCCGTAGGAAACCCATAACTTAGCGTGGGACACACCCAGCTGGCGGGACTCAAGCGCTGAAGGGGGCCCTGCTTTCCACTTTTTGTGTGTGTTCGGGTTGTGTCTGGCCGTCATAACTCGCGAGAAATGACCTTGTGTGTATATTTTTGTATGACTCAGTGAACGAAGGAGGACGAACTGATGGAGTGAAGATGTGCCACAGTGTTTGTTGGCGGCCTCTTGAGACAGTGTGAAGGAAGACGGTTGGTGACCCCTGAAGGCAGTGAAGGAAAGTGGTATTGCATAAAGGGAGTGTGCGAAGGAGACACTCCTCGTAGTCCCTGAAGGAATTGAAGGAAAACAGTGGATTGCGTGAAAGGGGCGAATGATGGAAGAACTTTTGTCGCCTCTGAGAGAGAGAGATAGCTAAAGGTGTGTCGTGTCGCAGGAGAAAGTAAGAAAGAAAGAGATTTGTCACCTCTGGAGGAAGATTTTTAAATAAAACCTCTTTTTTCAAGGGAAAACGTGAAATAATACAGGATGTAGCAAATCAAGAAGTGTGAAATTTTAAAAGATTTCTACTCCTAAGGTAAGAGTGTGAAGGAAAAAGGCTCGTCACTTATGGAGGAAGGGTGTGCAAGAAACCCTTGTATCGAAGGGAAAGTGTGAAGAAGGAAAACGGACTAAAAAAAAAGCCATGGAAGAAAACGTGTTGTCTTTGTTAGCCGTGGCAAGTGACAGCAGCCAATCACGTCGTTTTGTTGTGTTAATGTAGTGTTGGTAATGTGACGAACGTCCGCCGCCTCCACCAGCACGGACTAATGAACCTTTTTACCACCGCACCAACGGCAACTCGGAGGCGTGGCGGAGGTGGGTGTGTGTACATACATGCCGTCAGTCCCCCGTGTGTGTGTGTCTATGTACGTGTGAATGCGTGAGTGCATGTGTGTGTGCGTGGCCGGGCGTACACGAGCAGAGGTTTGACTAGACGCTCGTGACTCCTTTTAATGTGCTCAAATGTGGATTAATGGACCCGTGAATGCGTTAAAGAGAAACTAATAACAAACTGTAACAAAACAAGAAAAAAAAAGCATATACGTACCTTCATTCCCTTAACGCGTTCTTCCAGTTGTTGTACATCTTGACCAAACTATCTACCCTTCCCTTCCCTTCCCTTCCCTTCCCATCACATTCCTTCCTAATTCCCCGCTGGTGTAAGACGGGGACGGGGAAGACAAACAGACTTGGTGTTCACAATAGCGCCTTCCAGAGGAGCTGAAAGGCAGTTGCTGGGCGCTATTCACTAACCTAAGGGAACGAGGGACCGCCCCACGCCGCCTTGCCGGGAAATTGCTCAGCCCAAAGTGCAGTCGTGGCCACCAACTTCCGAGTGTTCCCGCTAATTGGTGTGATTTATTTTTGTCCTTTATATTTTCAGAGCGACTCCAAACTGCTTTCTGGGGAGACACGAACCCATGATTGTAGCAGA
Source organism: Callinectes sapidus (assembly GCA_020233015.1). Classification (NCBI taxonomy): domain Eukaryota; kingdom Metazoa; phylum Arthropoda; class Malacostraca; order Decapoda; family Portunidae; genus Callinectes; species Callinectes sapidus. Next base: position 105,845 of record JAHFWG010000188.1, on the reverse strand, counting down.
AGGAAATTGGAAGTGTAAAATGGGCTTGGAGAAAGGAAGGGGTGGAATGCTGGAGGCTTCGAAAAGAGGGAGTTGGAGGGGAGGAAACTAGTGGTAACGGTGGGGCGGGGAGGAGTGAAAAAGTAGTATTGGTCTATGAACGTAAACTTGCACGAAATGAATGCTATGGTTGAAAAAGTGTTATTAGCGCACTAAACGTAAGTATTTTTTACTCCCCCCTGCTCTTTTTTTTCTCTCTCTCTCTTTCTCTCAGTTTATTGTTGTTCAGGAA
>JAHFWG010000188.1:93074-103074 GCA_020233015.1 Callinectes sapidus | reverse complement strand
GGGGGGGCCGCCGGGGCTGTTTGACGTGGATTTGCGTCCCCCTTCACCCCCAAACATCCATCAACCCCTCCGTGTGTGTGTGTGTGTGTGTGTGTGTGTGTGTGTGTGTTTTGTTTTTATTATTATTATTATTGTGTGCTTGCTCTGTATGAATGGTGGGTTACGTGTGTGTGTGTGTGTGTGTGTGTGTGTGTGTGTGTGTGTCCCCGTCCGGATTATATTTGTGTGTGTGTGTGTGTGTGTGTGTGTGTGTGTGTGTGATGCAAATCCACTCCCTCATTCACTATACAAGATGCCTCCTGAGATGGGAGTATTTTTTTTATTTGTTTTTTATTGTGGTCGAGTGGGGAAAACAAACCTGAAGTGAGTGAAGGCAAAAAAATCCTTGTGTAAATAAGATGGATCCTTACTATTTTTTGAAGGTGGAGAGAGACGGAAGAAGAAGAAGAATTAAAGCTAAAATTAAGAAAAAAAACTTCTTTCTAGCAATCCTCACAAGCACTAAACTTCATAACATACACTAAACAAAAACAAACAAAAAAACACCAGAAATATGAAAGCAAATCCCCTATAAAGTTCACAAACCCATCCACCCTTTTACACACACTCACACACACACACACACACACACACACACACACACACACACACACACACACACACACACACACAGAGAGAAAATAGTGTTTCCGAGAGGAATACATCACCATGAAACTCTTTCTGTTGTTGTTAATGTTGTTGTTTGGCGCGCTCTGTCTCTTCCGCTATTCTTGGTGAGTGGAGGAGAGGGAGGCAGACAAAAAGCAGAAAGGAAACCAAGATCAATAAAATCAGATAAGGACAAAGCACGTATGTTATATATATGTATAATAAAACTCTAACTAGATATTTCAACGTTGCATTTCTTTAGTAGAAGGAAAGAAAAAACACTTTTCGTCTAGTTTACTAAGTAGTAGTGTTACTTTGTTGTATACAAGTATAGAGAGAGAGAGAGAGAGAGAGAGAGAGAGAGAGAGAGAGAGAGAGAGAGAGAGAGAGAGAGAGAGAGAGAGAGAGAGAGAGAGAGAGAGAGAGGTGTGTACGGTTGTAGTTTGTAGATTGCTGTGATTTTTTTGTAACTGTAAATACTGTCGTAGGATTTGTATGCAGCCAATAAACAGTTGACTGATCCATCAACAAAAATGTGTGTTATTACCCTCCATTGTCCCTTTCTCATTATTATTGTTGACATTATCCTTGTACTCTCTCTCTCTCTCTCTCTCTCTCTCTCTCTCTCTCTCTCTCTCTCTCTCTCTCTCTCTCTCTCTCTCTCTCATAATTATGACACCAAGTTCTACATTTCACCATTGGAATATGCATTTCTACTTTACTATTGAGTGTCTAGCATTGGTAATCAGATAGTAATCAAGTGTAAAGACGCGAGCATAAGTCATTCCTCAGTCATATATAGGGACAAGCGAGATATAAATGGCCCGTATCACGTGCATTTAAATCCCTCCCTTCCGTCAGCCGCATGGCAACTTTCCTCCGCCGCCCAACTTGTTCCACTGTTTATCACCACCACGCAACTCATACACGCAATGTTCTACGCGAGTGACTGTATGATAAACGACATCCACAGCTGACTCATACGATGAACAACCTTTATGATGGCTAATGATGATAGAATACCAATAAAGAAAACGAAAAATAGGTTACGTCATCTTGTATCACTGCTCATCTCTCCCTGATGTGTCACTCACCGCCAGGGGGCTTGTGAACGTTAGTGATGAGACACTGTTTATGTTGTGTATTATTTTTTTCCGTGTATGTGTCCGTCAACCATGTAATTGTTCCGTACCGTGATAGTGCCAGGAATCAACAAGCTCACCAGTATCATCAGAGGGTCATGGAGGACTTTGGACAGCCTGCAGGAGTGAAGGTAAGGAAGAGGCGGTGTGGTCTTGGTGGCGGGGTTGGCGGGAAAACAGCAAACAAAGCCTACTTATTCCCACTTGTACGGATGTAAAAGCAATGGTATCATGTTTGTGCACCAGGAATGGGTTGAAAGCAAAATGTAAGTAAGATCCGACTGTTAGTTATGGTTGTTAGCTCGTATTGGTGAAGGAAATAAGGAATTGGCGGGAAACGTACAAGGTTGCGGGGCGGTAGTGGTGTCAGGTCCGCTCCTCACTCACTGCCCCCTCGGCCTGCAGTGTTTCTTAGTATTGTTATAGGACAGACTATGGGGAAGTAATACACTCATTCCTCCATGGTATACAGTGTGGCATGAATGAAGGAATCACCGCAGAACAAGGGAGAGAAGTAGGAAATAGAATACCGGTAACAACTACGTCTCAACAAGCGATTATCTATTAGGCTAGTTAACGGTCTTGAGGATTTCAGGGGTGACGAAGTAGACGCTTTTCGTAGACGAATACAACATCAGCGTACATTTGTTGCTGTTGCTGTTGTTGTTGTTGTTGTGGAAGGAAAGAAACTGAGGGAGCGCTTGTGTGGTGGGTGGGCAATACAAGAATGAACTTGCGGGGCGGGGCGGGGCGTTGCTGGGCGGGAGGAGGGGGGAGTGGTGCGGTGTTTGAAGCAGGTTGTAGAGCAAGAGGAAAACAAAGGGAGAAGTATATGGATGGGATAATAAGAGCAGCAGGAGATGTAAGTAAAGCTGTACAAATATTGCAAATGACAAGAGATAGAGAGATGTGGCAATCCGTGGTCGCCAACGTCTGCAGGGGCACGGCACTGCGTAAGATAATTGTCTGATGGGGAGGGATGGGGGGGTTAATGATAGTTAAGTATACTTGCTGTTTCGCAGATTATAAGAGGAAAGAAAAGCGTTGGAATAATTATTTTAGTCACTGTGGTGGAGGAGACGTAGCCTAGCGTAAGTCCGTATTGAGAAACGCTTTGCTCTCTTCTTGCTGCGACGTTTGTTCTTCCTTATCGTTAACAACACTTTAAAATCGGTTCGCAGTGAGATTCAGAAGAGGAAATAGGATAAACGGAAGATTAATTTTGTCTATTTAGCCTATTGAAATATCTACATAGCTGATAATGAGTGTCTAAAAGATAATAGGCTTTGAAAAGGGAGAATTCGTGTTAGAAAATACTTATGAATGAGTGGTCTGGCGTTTTCTCTTGTGTAGGGAGAGGAAGGACTGTTGTATTAGCTGTATATGAACGATGATACGAGATTCAGAACGAAGTAAAAGAAAAATAGGAAGGAAGGGATTAAGATAAGCAAAATGGGTAACAAAAACACACTTAAGAATCATTCACTCTAGAAATATAGTTCCTTGACTTGCCTTGTCTTCTTTTTCATTGCTACAGACTACGTGTTCAACTTCAACGCAGTGAACCCCCCCTCTAATTCAACAGTTTTTCCTGGCAATTGAGTCACTATAGGGGGCGTAAGATATCATTACTTTTTTTTCACATACAGCAGTTTCTGGCCCATGTAAGATTGATGCTCCTTTTGAAACCCAGAAACAGCCTACTCATGCTCATTTTTTCTTACGTAATTCCGGATAACCTTTATCATATAACGTTTCAGAGAGAGAGAGAGAGAGAGAGAGAGAGAGAGAGAGAGAGAGAGAGAGAGAGAGAATAATGGCCATGACGGATATCCACTACTAAGACAAAAATGAATCGCGATATTAATGATGATAAAAAATATGAAACCAGTAAAGAGGAACGTAATTGTAACACGATATGCGACTTAACACGAACTACCCCATGCTATTTACTTCCTTCCTCTCCGCACGTGTTTATTGAGATAATTGATAGAGTTGGGTGATGACAGACAGACAGTGTAGCGAATAGAGGTGCTGTGCGTAGGGAAGTGTTAGGCTTAAGAAAACACAGAGAAGTAGTGTACCTTTTCCTCTTCAAAGAACTGTAACAGGCTCAGCGGGATGGTAATGGCCCCCCGCCTGGTGTAATGATAGGCTTGGCGACATTGGTGTAGACAGACGGAAAGAGAAATTGGCTTAGTTTTATAGCTGACGGGATAAAGGAGTTGTCTTTTGTGTTCATTATATTTATTGTCGTGGGGTTTGAGAGAGAGAGAGAGAGAGAGAGAGAGAGAGAGAGAGAGAGAGAGAGAGAGAGAGAGAGAGAGAGAGAGAGAGAGAGGGAGGGCTTAAACCATTGCCGTGTGTTCGGGTGGTTTCATGCTTAGCCTATTTAATTAACCTGACGTTTACTTTGTTTTTGATACTTTTTTTTCTTCCCTCATCATCTCTTTTCCAAACCTCTATTTTTCTTCTCCCTCAACCTCTATTTTTCTTTTTCTTTTTCTACTACGTCTTTCTTCTTCTTCTTCTTCTTCTTCTTCTTCTTCTTCTTCTTCTTCTTCTTCTTCTTCTTCAGTGTTTCTAAGACGGTTTAGATTTTATAATCCTACATATCAAAGCTTTTAAGTATTTAACACACCATAATATAAAACACCTGACTTATAGTGCGATAGGAAAGTTTGCAGGTCAAAGAGTATACACGAAAACATACATAAACAAGAGTTAACCCACAATGCAAAGTAAAGCTTTATATAACAAGGAATAATACTTAAATAAAACGTGCATGTAGTAGCTCAGGTAATGCCTCTTGATCAATGTTCCTGATAGCATGGATAGCTTTTCAGTGCTTTGGTTGTTCGATACACACGTCCAAACATGAATTTACACTCTTTATTAAGGGAAGTTGGTAAAATAAATACGTGTCAAGTTAGACTGAAAAAACTTAGTCATTTTTTTTTTCGTTGCCAAGAATATTGATAGAAAAAAAAGCCAACTGTTGCTTCATAGTGTATTTATTATTTTCCCCACCAATACCTACATATCGGTAACATGGTGATATTTTTTCCACACTAAAATGGATATGAAATATTGCACAACCTATAAAATGTGATGAATGAACGAAAATGGACGGAGGGAACGCGGCGCCCCATCAGTCAGTTAGGTTGGAACGGGAAGGCTCCTCGTGATACTCAGCTATACGTGTTCCTTTTTTATTAACCTCCCAGAGTAGCGGAGACCATTCCACCGTATTACATCATCCAAAGTTATTTATTTAGTCTCGTATTTAGTATTTTCCCTGTCAAGCAGATGTGATGTGGACGGCTGGTGATGGAGAATATGGTGAGGCGGGTGAGGGGGGGAGGATGGGGGTGGATATACAGGTTACACAGGTACATGACGCCTTTCCAGTGGGATTTATGGTCCTGCCTCGCCTGCGGTACGTCTTCTATTGTTGGTGTACTATTATATTTGTGTACAAAGTTATGACGGTGCTTCGTGAGGAATCTCTGGTACTCCATGTTGACCAGGGCTCTTCAAAGGACGGATCTTGACCCAGTACTGGTTCACGAGCTGATATTCACTGGGCTGCCACATAATAATATTAATAATAATAATAATAATAATAATAATAATAATGATAATAATAATAATAATAATAATAATAATAATAATAATAATAATAATAATAATAATAATAATAATAATGGTGATAATCATAGTTCATAAGTCGTCTTAAATAGAGAGAGAGAGAGAGAGAGAGAGAGAGAGAGAGAGAGAGAGAGAGAGAGAGAGAGAGAGAGAGAGAGACTACTACTACTACTGTTATTATACGCTACGGTACTTTGTTCCCTCACGGCCACCTCATTAGTAACTGACACTCTGGCAGACACGGCTTAGTATTGTTTTAGATGTGTATATCACTGTCTTGACAATACTGTGAAAGCATTTGACTCTCACCGTGTAAAGTCCCCCTCTAAAAAATATTCGTTGATGAGCAATATATCTGTAGCCTGACATGATGACGTGTAGTTCTATAGACCTCAACACAGTCTTATCGAGTTTGAGTATGGCGTGGACAAGCAAGATATTTGATTTCCAGATTCTTGTTATGTGGCCTTGAGTTATCTGTGCAGTGTTGAGTGAGTGAGCAGTGTAGCCTGGCCATGTTGTCTGTCTGTGTGGTCGTCTTAACACTTTCACCTTTTGTACAAGCTCAAATTAAACTTGTTTCCGCGTCAGACATCTTTCAAGCGTGTTTTTTGGTGAACAGTAACGCTAGTAATAACTAACGAATTAAAGCGGTGATCTTTTATCTCAGACTCATTAGCAACTGCCAGCTGTATGACGGTTGAGTCAGCTGATTGCCCTGTCAAATATGTACTGCTGTATCTATATCACTCGCTGCACGGGTAGTGGAGCCAAACGTTCGCTGCACGAATGCTCAGTGAAAACTCTGAGGCGGCACATGTTGGCGGTGGCAAGTATAAGCTATTTTGAATTGCAATGGCACGGAAAATCTCTCGGCTAAAATGGCGACACATTGTCTGTGTGATGGGGAAAGTTGCTCTGCCTGAAGTGATGACTCAACGGTCATGATATTGCATTGCACTTGGTCCAAGTCTAAACAGTGCCGCCTCAGATTCCTCTGAGCTCTGAGCAGCACATCGGCCACAGAAATATGGCTGAGCATTAACTTGTAATGCATTGATTACCTCCCTCTTAAGTTATGGCATAGCTGAAGCCACTTAGAGACATTCCTTGTGTGTTTACCTCGTGGTCATAACAGACAATGTAAGTCTGGCTCGCCTAGCTTAATGTAAAATGTTTATGAATATGAAGAACTTTTGAATGCATGATTTCACTGTTTTCTCACTCGAAATATTACATATTGTGCTTCTGAGAAAACCTTTTTTACTCTAGATTATATCCTTGAATACACCAACACTTGGAAATTGGACTAGAACAAATTTATTTCAACCAATCAATATCATTACTGTCCTTGAAAGTAGAAGGGCAACATTCATACTTAGAACAACAGATGTTTATTTTTCAAGAAATAACTCGTGTAGCCTACAATAGATAGTGAAATATAATACCTAAGTTAGAGGGACTAGTCATCATTATGCAGACATGGCTGAGTCTTGGTGTATTAGTAGCCTGCTAGCGCCGTGAGGCCCACATTGCCATACGTGGAAACTGCCTTGTGTGTTGCTGGATTTGTTGCTGGTCATTGTATATGTATTTGTGCTGCTCTGGTGTGTGTGTGTGTGTGTGTGTGTGTGTGTGTGTGTGTGTGTGTGTGTGTGTGTGGTTATGTTTACACTTGTTTATTCCGTTGGATATCCGATGTACTCGTGGATTTCATTGCAGGGTTTTGTGTTTGCTCCTCTACAACTTATTGCATTTCATGTTCGTGCTCATGTTTGGTGTTATTGATGTGTGCATTGTGCAGGTATTGTATACATGGACGTTTGTCTGGCTCACTTTATTGCATTTCATATATTTTACCAATTGTGAGTACTCCTAAAAAAATTACGTTTTCTTCCCTGTTGTGAAAATGTACGTTTTGAATAACGTACCATTACTGCTCCAAATATTGATCTTTTGAGGCTTGTTTATTGATGCAGAATTGGGTTTAATGCGAGGGAAGGAAGGGAGATGAGAGGGAAGGTGAAACGAAATGGAACAGTGGACCCCTTAACTCCAGTACTGGAAAGCATTTTCATTATTGTTTCTGCTCATTATTTGACGATTTTATACAGTTCCAGAAACTCAAGTGGGATTAAAATAGTACAGACTCTGGCCATTAATCTTTTGACCTTCATAGATCTTTCTGATGTAAATAAAACCGTCTAATCACACCTAAAACTCATGATAAAAATGTGTCCCAGTACTGAAGGGGTTGAACTCATGTAGATTAGGTGAAGCTTATACCACGTTATGTTAGAATAGGGGAAGTGTTGCTCCTCTTTAGAAGTAATTAAATAATGTTAGAGCTTTTACATTATTAAGACACTGGTAGAAATACGTAAAAACGATAAAAGCACTCCCTAAAGCACATAATTTTTAAGTTAAGGCAGTAATTTATTTATGTATTCATTCCTTCTATTATTTTCTGTTTTCCCATTATTGCCAGTGTGTGTGTGTGTGTGCGTGTGCGTGTGTGTGTGACATTACCGTGAGTTAAAGACCGTGTGAGGGTAACGTAAACAAATAAAAAGAAAAAAAAACTTAGTGCAGGTTGAGGGTAATAATATGGGAAGTAACTTAACAATGACTTTATTACTAAACATTCCAAAGCAACATATGAACATAAAGAACGGGAAAAAAAACATACACCAAAAAACACACAGAAAAATACACATGAAAACACACATATAAATACACAGAAAAATATTCCTACCTATCCTGAGACACGCATAGGGAATCTAAAGGGGTTCTATACTCATCCTCGTAGTATAATGGTGATCCAGTGGTACTCCAAAAAGACAGTGGAGAGAGCCTTAGCCGACTGCCTCAGCCAACTCTGGTTTGGTCCTTTTTTTTTTTTTTTTTGGTCCTTGAGCCTGAGGTATAATATAACCTCGGTCGAAGCTCGCTTTCCCTCTTCTGATACTTGCTCCGAACCAGTGAGCAGTGTTGTGGCTCGAGTGAAGTGTGTCGGTGTTCCACAAAGCCCTGGAGTCGGTGCTAATAGTAGTAGTTGAATGGGGGGGAGGGTGTTGGTTGTTTCGGCCGTAACAGTGTGTGTGTGTGTGTGTGTGTGTGTGTGTGTGTGTGTGTGTGTGTGTGTGTGCCTTGATTCATTTTAAGTCGAATTTGCTGGACGGCATTTGCAGGAAATCGCCACTATTTGCAGAGCCATAAATCCACGCTGCTGGCTATTGATAAACACGCGTAGAGAAAAGCCTGAGGAAGCCTGATTGATTAAGGGCTTTTGAGCAGCGAGGGGTGGGGATGCCGGGGACTCGTAACTTAACTAGTCTCTCACGTCGCCCCTCATGTCCAGTCCTTGGTGAACAATAAGGGGGATTTGGGCAAGATTTTCGGGATTACTGTCCTCCCACCAAGCATGCGTGGGTAGGGTACTTTATTGCATCATTCTTACTCATCCTCCTCCTCCTCCTCTTTATGGAGATGTCCTGCTCTGTAATGGACCTGCCACTGGGTTGTAGGGTTTTCCCCATTGTTAGTGTTGCATACTGATTGTAACTGATGGAATGTGTTTACTGTTGATTTGTATAGGGGAGTTGTGTTCCTGGGTCCTTTTCTTGTGTGTTTTATTTATTTATTTATTCATTGGTTTGGTTATGCATAAGTGTAATTTTTTGACGTTATTTTATTGTTTTTGTTTGGTTTTGAAGTCGTCATTATGTTAAATTCTTGACACACTGCCTCTATAATCTTAAGAACACCTGAAAATAAACTCGTGTCAATTTAAATTAAGCCTTTTGAGATAGCGGAGGTGAAGCATGGAAGTGTTTGAGAATACGAGCTTATATGTTCCTAAAGAAAATATCAGCAACAGAAACACTGTGGGTGAAATGTATGAAGATTTGAAAATAAACTAGTCTTTTGAGCAGAGCAGCAGCATTGGGGTCAATACGTGGCTGGCTGGCTGGCTGGCTCACACAGCACCACGTGGACAATTAGCGGGGTGGCTCGTACGTGCTGCTTCTTTTCCACGAAGGTTTTATATTCATGGCGGATTTGAGGGAAATGTTCGCTGCATATCAGTATCAACATTCAACCATTTTTCCCTCCCCCCCACCGTATGTTTACTAAAAGTCTACAAACATGCGCCACGAATTTACAGGGAAGAGAAAAGGTGCAGTGACTAATTGCATATTCAAGTTTTGGACGAATTACATTTTGCATTCATTCATTTATTCATATTTATTTATCCATTTGTTTGTTTGTTTGTTTATTTATTTGTCTGTTTATATATTCATTCATTCTTTAAACAATTGATATATTGCGGGGCAGTCAAGTGGTTCTGTGTCTATTTACTGCGGTTCTGTTGATTTGCTTGTTGAGTTGTGTGTGAGGGTGTGCGTGGGTTGTGTGTCCTGGTGTTCCTTGTTTTGTTCTCCTCTTGATCCTTCTTAAGTACATCACGTCATTCACTGTTCAGAACAACAAGAACTAATTAGTAGATACAAGCTATATATATATATGTATATATATATATATATATATATATATAT
>JAHFWG010000188.1:5681-24658 GCA_020233015.1 Callinectes sapidus | reverse complement strand
GCAGCCTATATCCGCCTTTATCACCGAACACTAAACGCCAGATCGACATTCCCTCCCCCACCAACACCCTCCACTAACCACCCCACCCTACCCTCCCCACCCCTCCCCCTCCCCATCCCACACCTCAGTTCAGCGCGGTAAAAAAGAAAACGCGGACCACCACCTTACCCATCCGTCTCCGTCAGCTAAAGAAAACGGGATCAGGGGAGTCACAGCACCAGTAGTACCTTCCCTCTGACCAGATCTTTGCGGTCAAGTTGGAAGATGACTTTACTCTCATATTTTCTTCCGTGTGTCATCTTTCGTGGACGTGGAAGAGAAGATACGCGATACCTTAGATGGACGTTATAGAGGAGGAGGAGGAGGAGGAGGAGGGAGGGTGTGACGGAATGGGTAAGAGGTATAGGGAGGAAGGAAGGAAGGAGTTGAAATGGACCATAACGCTTCGAGGAAATGATAGTAATGAATGTGAAAGTAAGTCCAATTGTGCATGAGTTGACACGTGTCGAGAGAGGAGAGGGAAAAAAAGAAAGATGTCCTGAGAGGGAAGGGAAAAAAGAAGGGATGGAAGGAACGAGGGAGGAGGGGAAGTAAATAAATGAATAAATAAAATATAGAAAAATAAGAGGTTTTCCATCATCTGCCCTTCATCTTTATTTTTTTGTTCTCGTCAATGTGTTGATGTTTTTTCTTTATTATTTTTATCCTTATTTTTTTATGTTGTTTTTTCTTTATACATTTTCGTCAGAGGATTTTCTATACAAACTCCCCATATACTTTTCATTATTTTTACTTTCCTGAATATCTATTTTAGAAGAATGTGTTTTATTTTTCTTCTTATTCTGCTTCCTTATTTCTTTGTGTTTTTTTTTTCTGTTTATACCTTTTACTCAAAGGATTTCTTTATCAACTCCCCCTTCACGTTTCACCATTTTGAGTTTCGTCAATATATGTTTGAAAGGAATATGTTATCTTTAATTTTTCTTATCTGTATTGGATTTTCTTTGTGTTTTTCTTCGGTTATATATAATTTCCTCAGAAGATTTATTCATGAATCTTTTTCATTTCACTTTCCCTCATTTTCAGTATCCCCAATACTTATTTTAGAGGAATATGTCTTTTTTTCTTTATTTTGTAATATTTGTTTTGAATTTACTAATGTTCCTCCTGCTTTTTTTTTTTTTTATCTCTATGGATTCTTTTTATATACAGTCTCCCTTTTACCTTTCATTTTCAGCTTCTGTTGTATTTGTTTTAGAGGAATATGTTTTTTCTTATCTTTTTTTCCCTTTTCTTTGTGTCTCTTCTGCTTATATCTTTTCGTCAATGGATTTTTTTTATGAACTCTCTTTTCACCATTCCTCTTTTTCGGTTTTCTCAATGCTTGTTTTAGAGGATTATGTATTTCTTTTATTTTTCTTCTCATCTTTCTTTCTTATTTCTTTGTTTCTCCTGCTTATACCTTTTCCTCAGAGAATCTTCTCTTATAAACTCCCTCTTAATCTTTCCTCATTTTAAGTTTTCTCAATACTTGTTTGGGAAGAATTCATTTTCTCTTATTGTCCTATCTCTCTCCTTGACATTTGCCGTCTTGCAGTTATTTTTTTTTCTCTCGTTATTTGTTTCTGTCTCTGCGACACATTTAATCCTTCTACATCTTTTTTCTCACTCCTGTTTCTTCCAGTTCATATTTCTTTCAAATACCTTATTTTTTCGTCTGCATTTATGTTTTTTCTTCTATTATTTTTTTTATTCTACATCCATTTCTCACACTGTGCGTCATTTCCACATTTCCTCCTCTCATTCTTTCCCTCTCTCTACTTTTTTTTTTATTCTCTTATCCTTTTTCCATCATGTTATCTTATTTCACCGTCTTATCTTTCCCTTCCTTTTTTTCCTTTCTTTTAATTTTTGACTATGCTTCATTTTCAGTGTCTGCTTTCCACGCATAATTACTCTTCTCATTTTTCCTATCGCTATTCCATTTTCATCACCATCGCTTTCTCTTTCTCTTATTTCTCTCCAGATATCCCGCTACCACTTTTCTCTACCATCCTCTTTCCACTTTCGCCTTTTTCCTTTCCTCATTGGTTTCTCACTACCTCTTATAATGTTTTTTTATTCGTATTTTCTCGCATTCGTCTTTTCTTTGAATTTCTCACATTGCTTTACCAACATTTGCTTTCTGCTTGCCATCCTCTCTCTTGTATTTTTCATCTCTCTCTTCAGTTTTACCTCGTCTCTTATTTTTCTTTTCGTTTTTGTTCTTTTTTTATACCTTACCTTTAATATCCCCTTTGCATTCCCCCCTCTCGCTTTTATTCCAGTTAGGCCTCAATTCTTTTTATTTGTGGATGTCCTTTTTTTTCTTTTCTTTTTTTACCTTTCTTTCGTCTTTTATATCTTGAAATGATGGAAGGTCCGTTAGAATCCAAATTTATGGCCGTGCTATGGAATTGGCTGCTCTATCTCCCGTCCAAGTGGTGTTCTATCCTCCCTTCCTGTAATTTTGAGGTACGACGCTCTGGGATTTTTTTTTTTCGTGTGTTTTTTGTTTTTTTGTTTTATTTATTACATTCTCCATTTTAGAGATAGTGTTGTGTTGGTAAAGTGTGTTTAGATTACTTTTCTTATTTCCATTGCTTTGTGAGTGGTTTGTTACATGTTGTTGTATGCGAATCTGTGTTGTTTTAGCAGAATTAACACTGGTATGATTTAGTTTTTTTCTGTTTTTTCTTCCCCTTTTGCCAGCTGTGTTTGTGTTATCATATTGTGTTGTTGGAGTGAGTGTACGTAATATCGTTTTTCTTTTAATGCTTTCATATGCATGTGTATATTTTTCCTTAGTTTTTTTTTCTTTCCTGTGCAGGTTTATAGATGCTATTCTGATTTGTTTTCATCTCTTGTTACTGCAATTTGTTTGTTTTTTTTGCATTTTCAGCTGCATTTTTTCTAGTTTGTTTTTTCCCCGTTTTACTGTCCAGGAGATTTACATTTTTTTTCTGGTAGTGATTTCATCTGTATTAACACATGTTCCGTTCGTAAATGCCGTGTATTTGGAAGAATCTATTTTCATTTTATGTTTTGGTATTTCCTTTATTTTGTTTTCATCTTGAAGTTACATTTTCCATATTTTTTGTTTACTTCTTTTTTAAGCTATTATATTTAAACCTTTAGAGAAGAAGAAAAAATTGATTTGTTTTGTTTCCATTTCACAGTGAGTTGTTTTTTATAAGACTATGGAATTCCCTTCTTTCTTGAAGGTCTCTGCTCTTGTCTATACAGTTTATATAATTAATTCCATGTGTATCGGAAGGTTTTGTTGTTCCTCTCTCTGTGATGTGGAAATCAGGTAGGAAGTAAAACATACAGGGTTGTCGCAGTATGTAATTTAACATGAAACGTTATACATGATACGAAGGGTTAGATAAAGCATCGTAGAATGTTATATAGTTTGTATTTTATTAGAAAGATACGAAGTTTGTATTTCACTCAAAAGAAAAGTTTCCCTAATGAAAGTGTTAACCGTAACACACACACACACACACACACACACACACACACACACACACACACACACACACACACACACACACACCATCCATACCTATATCCACCCACACCCACACTGTTGAGCACCGCAGGAAACAGAATCCAGACGATTTACAACACTGCAGTCATGTATCATCCACATAAATCATGAAAATGTATCATGTATAATCTACGGTGCAAGCGTGTCACGTATCACTAAGTGTTTGGTGGTGAAGCTTACTTAGTGTAGATATAAATTATATGTAAAAGTATACGGTTCATAGGTAGATTGATCAATGACAGATAGATTAGTGGGTATTGAGGTTTTACTGACTTTGATGAACAGTACGAGTTAAGTTTATATAAAAAAGGCATTAGTTGTATTTGGGTGTTGATAGAAAATTGTTTGTCAAAATACTTATCTCATCGTCCACAGGGGATTCAAGTATACTGTTATTATTCAATTAGTGATGAGCACTTTGAGTACACACACACACACACACACACACACACACACACACACACGTTGATAATTATTTTTCATTTATTTCTCTCTCTCTCTCTCTCTCTCTCTCTCTCTCTCTCTCTCTCTCTCTCTCTCTCTCTCTCTCTCTCTCTCGATTGCATTCTCTGGTAATTCAGTTAGATATCGGATTCCACATTATCTTTCCCTAACCTCATGGGAGATATGATGATGCCTCACTCTTTCTGCAGCAGATATCTTGGCAGGTTTAAGTGTCCTGATTGGTTTTTAAAAGCGACGGGAATAAGAAATAATACGAGAAAATATGAAGGAGTTTATGAAGTAATGGATTTGTGGTTTGTTTTTTCTCATGAGTTATTCTTTTTATTTATTTTTTATTGTTTTTGTCTCCACTTCTACCATCACCACCACCACCACCATCACCACCACCTCACAACACAACTTTCTACAACCGCCAGTATATAAAAAAACTACAAAAAATACGTTTTTATATATAGTTAACTAACATACGCTCATACTCATATTTTTGTTTCTACTTATGGATGCGTGACTGAGAGAGAGAGAGAGAGAGAGAGAGAGAGAGAGAGAGAGAGAGAGAGAGAGAGAGAGAGAGAGAGAGAGAGAGAGAGAGAGTGGAGAGAGAGAGAGAGAGAGAGAGAGGGAGAGAGAGAGAGAGAGAGAGAGAGAGAGAGAGAGAGAGAGAGTATGAAGGTGGTCTGTGATAGAAAGACAGCCGAGTTTTTATTTTTTATTTTTATTTTTGTGTGTTTGTGTCACTGTTCGTTTTTGTGTATATTGTTCTAGTTCATGGGCTTTAAGCTAAGCCTTTGTCCTGTGTGTGTGTGTGTGTGTGTGTGTGTGTATGTGTGTGTGTGTGTGTGTGTGCGTGTGTGTGTGTGTGTGTGTGTATGTGTTCTTTTTTCGGTTTTAAATTCAATCTTTAGGAAATGCAGTTATGAATATATTATTTTTTCCTTACACTTTCTTGGTTATGTTTTATTTTCCCGATTTCTTTTTTTTCCGCGTCTTTCATCTTTTGTCATTTTTTTCCGCTATATTTTCTTGCATTGCATTTCGTTTTTCGTGCGTAAATTGGATACGTTTTCTCTCTCTCTCTCTCTCTCTCTCTCTCTCTCTCTCTCTCTCTCTCTCTCTCTCTCTCTCTCTCTCTCTCTCTCTCTCTCTCTCTCTCTCCAGTGCGTACCATTCCAATTTTCTTTTTTTTTTTTATTTCTAAACGAACACAACCTCCGTTTCATCTTGCCTTTTTGATCTTTACAACAGTACGTTTCTTTTTCTATACTCTCTCTCTCTCTCTCTCTCTCTCTCTCTCTCTCTCTCTCTCTCTCTCTCTCTCTCTCTCTCTCTCTCTCTCTCTCTCTCTCTCTCTCTCTCTCTCTCTCTCTCATATTCGACAACTACAGCAGAATAAAAATAAGAGAGGAGAGAACGGGCGTGATACTTCCTGATGCATAAAGGGACAAGGAGAGTCTCGTGTGAAAAAAAAAAATATATTCCTGACTTGTAAAACTGCGGATATATACTTTTTTTTACATGTCGGGGGAGTGAATATTGGAGTTCATTTTTTTTTATCTCCTTTTGTGTATTTTTTTTTCTTTTTTTAGGTGTAAGGTGGACTTTGTTTATGTTTGGTCACGTTATGTTGTATTATGTTATGTTAAGTTGTTCGTTGATGTTATTTATGTCTAGTTTAAGTATTTGTCTATTTATTTAAGTATTTGTCTATTTAGTTTAAGGTAATTAAGTTAGGTTAGGATAGGGGAGGGCTGGTACAGGTGATATAAGGTGGGGATGAATAGGTGAAGATCATAGTAACGAGAGAGAGAGAGAGAGAGAGAGAGAGAGAGAGAGAGAGAGAGAGAGAGAGAGAGAGAGAGAGAGTAATCTATTCGTCACCCGTATAAGTGAAGGGACTGAAAAAAGAATAGTGTTCGTTATCCTTTCACAGATTCACTCTTTGATCTCAAGAAAATTGATTTAGTTCCAGGCGATGCTGAGGGCGGAGGTGGAGAGGACGAACAGAGGCATGGGAGGAATAGATAAAGGGGAAAGAAAAGGAATATAGTAACTGAGGATTTATGGCTCAAGTCTTTCATTCTTTTTGTTTCCCTTTGCTTCCTTCATCCATGTTCTCTTTCCTGTTCTCTTTTTTAATTATTTTGCCCATCCTTGTATTCCTAAATTAACATTTTTTTGTGATTTAGTTTGTGTTCTATATTAAAAAAGCACTCTTGAGATATTTCATCTTAACTGAGCCATCTCAAAGGAATCCATTAGCTAAAAACTGTTTAATAGGCTCTTTTTAATTATTTTTTTTTATATATATTTCTTGTTGTTTGTTAAGATTTCTGTGTTTTAGGAGAGTATTGTGGTGTACATCTCTGTGAAAGAGTTCAAATAAACATAACTTACATAATTTTTCTAAGAATTTATATTGAATTTTCCCTAATCTACATCTACTATTTGGGATGTGTAGTGTTTAGAAAGTAATACCAGAATGCTGTACTAGTTTCACGCTCCCACGCTCCAGTATCTATCACGCTACTCGAGGCATGATGGTAGTGCAGGTTGGAGCGTGGAGACATTCATTACCAGCACATTCTCCACATGCTCCACATCCTCCACCGCTATGCCTCATCACGCGCTTGCTGATCGTGTCAATAGGAGGAAGACTCACGCGGCGTCTTGCGGAGGCACACTCAAAGCTTCTCCTCGCAGACCCTTCATTTGCTCCCCTGGCTTATCTTGTCCCTGAGCAACGTAAGGGTAGATGGCTCAGACAGGATTCCACGGGGGTTGTTGATTGATGTGTTTTTAAGGTGTTTGTCTGAGTATTTCCTTCCTTTTTCTTTAATTTTCTGCTCATTTCTTCATTTCTTTCTTTATTTTTTTATGTAGAAGTTATTGGGAAAAGCAGGAACAAAACAAAAGAGCCCATTGCGGTGCTGATCAAAGGTGACAGTGAAAAATTGCGGGATAATTTCCTTGAAACCTTCCTCTTCAAAGCGTTTTCAGTCAGAGTGAGTTTCAGAATTTACCAGAGAAATACATGAATGATTGAGAATACTGGCTAACTTGCATGAGAGAGGTGGACAAAATCGGGGTGAGAAAGGAGTCAGAGAAGGAGTTAGGTGAGAGTTATACAATATAGATTAATTTAGTTTGAAATTGATTCTATATTTGTGGGTAGATAGTGAGAAACTCAAAAAATTCAGGTGCGTACATACCAAAACGGGTTAAATCGTTCTATTTGGATTGAAAATTGTGAATACATTTATGATTTTCAATTATTTACGGTCGTAGATTTTAGCCACTTTTTCGTCATCATCGCCGTCGTCTTATATATATTTTTTCTTTCACTCTGTATTTTTTTTATGTGAGGACATGACTCTCTACTGTTTAACACAATGACCACAATATAGGAGTGTCCATTTCAACTTCACGTTTAACGCTTCACTCCTCAGTATCAAAATCACGAGTGACGTCCTTGTTCCTTCTGAGTGAAGCTTTTGCACACTTTGATCTTGCCCCATCGCTGATTTCCACCTACTACGCATTCTTGGTGAAAGTGAGCAATGGTAGACGCAGTGATTCCTTCCCTCCGAATATTACATCACCCATTATCTTAAAAATCGTGTTCCCTCCAATTGTATTCCGCCCTGACCACTGCACAAGATTATTCTCTACTGCTCACTCTTCCCTCTAGTTTATCATGGTTATCTTTTGATCGTATAAGCCGACGTTCTCCGCTTTTATCTGTACGTTCCTCTCGTGCCCTAAATGCGTTACGCTGGGGACCGCTCCACCTGAATTTATTCCCTCGTTCACTGCTCTTCTTGTTCAGCGTTCACTTGTAGATTCCGCGCCTATTGATCGTGTATGCTAACGCTATCTCCGCGTTGCCTTTCTACCTTAAATGTGTTATGTAAGGAGCGCTTCCCAGTGTTCTCTTCTACTACGTCTCCCTTCTTGTTCATCTGTGTCCGCTTTTTTCATATATACAATGTAGGCTTTCCACGGGAATTTATGATAAGAGACCTCGTAATGGAAATTTCCTATCTGAAAGCCCATTAGTTTGGGAGCCGTTACCCCGAGTGGAAGCCCTGTTAACCCTCGCACTGTGGCAAGTATTCGAACCCATGAACTGGAAGAGCCACTGCACCACGGCGGTTCCCTGATTGATTGTACATTCTATCCATTTTCTTGTCTAACGTGTCCAGGTATCTCGAAATTAATTACTCGTTGTTCCTCAGTGTTGTGTGTAATTCTGTCTACTCCTCGTTCTCTTTTTTATTTTTGTTCTCTTTTCTTCAATCTACTACATGTGAACATTTTCAGATTCAACATAGAAAGGAACAAAATGACTGCAGATTTTTGTTTCCAGACGTCATGATATTCTTTCTTTTTGTCTTGTTATGGCTTCAAAATACCATTCTGTGATTCGATCCTACTTGTCTTTGATCAGTGTTTTTGTCTCTCACCCTTTCTTTTGATTTAATTTTACCCTTTCACCAGATACGTCATTTTCATCTCAGCTCAAAATGTTTTATAGTAGCAGCTTTTCTTCTTTGGTTTCCTTTCCATCAATCATTTTTCTTATTATTATTTCATCTGCATATTTTTTTCCCCTTTTTTTCTATTTCCAGCTGTTCAACATTCCTTGTCTTTTTTCCAATTCAAAATACATAATGCTGGTGTTCCTAAAGGCAGATATTTTTGGCTGACTTTCTCTGTTTTATCCTTGTTGGTGAATTTATCCTGCATTATTTTTTCTTTTTACATCACAACCTCAAGTTTTCTTCCTATTTCAATTCAAGACGCGCCATGTTAGGGTTTCTCACGCAGGCTTCCTCTCCTCCAGTTAATCCTCTTACCACTTCCTCAAATAGATGATGTCCTTTTTTATGCTCTTGTTTTCTCCAAGTATCTCAATATTTTTCTCTTTCCTTTACTTAACTTAGTAATTTTAGAAACGCCCGCGCATCATTCCTCTCCAGCGGTTACTTTTCCCTCTCTCCAGGAATATAAGTTTTTTTTTCTTTTTTTCTTCAGAGAGAGAGAGAGGTATTTTATTTTTCTCTCAGAATGTTTAATATTAGGAACACCCTCACAGGATTCTTCTCTGCCGCCGTCTTCACAATATATTTTTGAATCAGGGATGTCACGGCTGTTCTCACTGACCTACTTCTACATCTCCTTTCACGCCTACTGCCTAAACTTGTACATTTTTTTCCTTCTACTTTTTTCGACACTTCTTCCTCCGCCAGAAACTTGAGAATATTTGGAAAGTTAGCACAGAGCGTCTAACTTGTGACGACTCCATTATTTTCGAATGGGCCTCGGAAACCCGGTGACTTTCAATGCCTCAGAACTCAATTTCTTCACCTATCAACTCCTCTCCTGTCTGTGTTTCTCGCATCAATCTCCTCCTCCTCTTCCTCCTGCTCCTTCTCCTCCTCCTCCTTCTCCTTTTCCTCCTCCTCCTCCTCCTCCTCCTCCTCCTCCTCCTCCTCCTCCTCCTCCGCCAGGCTCTGCTCCATCTGCCCTGTCTCCCTCGCAAGGTGTTTTAGTCCTGATGACTTTTTAAAATGTAAGCTCAAGACGTCGCATCCTCTTTGTTTCCCAATTGCTTTTTGAAAATTGTGTTTTTGGAAAGTTGTAAATCGGTCAAGTAATTTTCTTAACTCACACAGTTGCCAAAGTTGTAACATTTCACTTCCACCGCCGCCTCAATCGCTTCTCCTCTTCTTCAGCCTCTCAGACTTGTAAGAAAATGAGTCTGTTTTTTGACATTAACGTTGAACTTTTTTTACTTTTATTTTCTTCCTATCTATGTTTCGTTTATTTCCATCCTGTCTTCAATCCTCGTCTCGTCTCCTCGTCCCCGCCACTTAGGACTACATAAAAACTTCCATATTTATATAAGGGAAGTATGAACTATGTTAGACTTCTACCCAGTTCCACGCTGTTTATTTATTTATTTATTTATTTATTTATATTCTTCTTCTTCTTCTTCTTCTTCTTCTTCTTCTTCTTCTTCTTATTATTATTATTATTATTATTATTATTATTATTATTATTATTATTATTAGTAGTAGTAGTAGTAGTAGTAGTATCTTCATCATTATTGTTGTTGTCAGTTCGCTGGCTTAGTATTATTTCATGACCGAAACGTATTCCCTGCCAACATTTCTCAGTAATATTTAACATCAAAACTGCAGTAGTCCATTTCTAGCTTTAATGTTCCTATTCCATAAACATACACGAGCTTACTCTTTTTTTTATATATGTTCGATGGAATGATCTTTCATCACTCCCTCTTCCTCTTTCACGTCAGCATTCGTCCCTCCACCAAAACTATTGTAAGTGATGCATGACATTCTTTTCATCATGTGTGACCATCTGATTACACCTTCGATATTTCTACCTTCCTCCTCTATCAACCATCTCTTTCCCTTCTCCCTTCTTGTCTTCCGTCCACCTCGCCTGCAATGTACTTTTACCTATTTTCACTTGATTATTCTTTTGCCTTTACGAGTCAAGTATTTTCGCATGCATCCTCTATCAAGCACTTCTTTCTAATCACTCCCTTCCTCTTGCTTTCTGTTCACTTTGCCTGCTCTACCATTCCCCGCCATTCCGCCAGCGTGCGCAGTAACCAACGGCACTATTAATGTATTCCTTGCCACGAGAAAGTTTGGAGCATCTTGTCGTCCTCACTCTCCCCTCTGCCTCTCAACTTGAACACCTGCAAGTGGAGCGTGTCAGGACAGTGCCATGGCCCTCGCTAAACTCTAAATTGTTGTGGCTTGTGGATTTATTTTGCTCGTGTCTCAGTTTTGTGACGTAGTGGTTATGTTGGTGGGTTCGTCTTGGTGTTGTAGGTATATAGTGTTTCCAAATGTGTTCGTGGTTGTAAAGGAAATATCTCGCGTCTTGAATGAGGTTAAAGATCTATCAGTCTATCTCTATATATGTATCTATTTATATCTATGTGCCTCTGTCTACGTACCTATATACCTGTGTATGTATCTATCTATTCTTCTATCAATCTATCTATTTATCTATCTATCCATCTAACTATTTACCTAACTACCTAACTGTCTATGTATCATGAAATAGATGGAAGATGAAGATATGCTCATTCCTGATTTAAATATAGTCCATTTCTTACATATCATCCTTTTTACCTAGTTTTCCATCTTTTCATTATATTAATTCTCTTCCCTTTGCCTTCCCACATCTGCGCGTTTTCTACACACAGTTCCGTCTAGAATTGATATTACCACCGCCATACACTGCCTTGCTTAAAGTGCCATCATATTCCTACACGAGTCACACACTCCCAACATTCACTCTGCCATCATCTACGCTGTCTCTCCCTGCATACAAGCCTTCCAGGACACTCCGCATGCACGCGCGTGTGTCTGGAGTGGCGGCGTGAGAATAGTACGTGGGAATACTGATGAAGTGAGTTCGTGAGTTGGTCTGTTGCTTCTCTACTGTAGGAACGCACAATAATGGGAGGGAGGAAGGATGTGGAGGAGAGCCTGCTTACTCTGTACTGGTTTACTAAATGTTTCAGATGGATGTGAAATATTTGCATAGTGTGGAATAATTCAGTGGCTGCCAGCACCAGAGCAAGACACACTCGCTCAGTAGTTCCCTTCTTAGAATTGTGTGGTGGGGAAGACTTTCTATTCTATATCTTATTATTATCGTCTGTACTTCTTTTGTCATCTTGTGAAATATATATTAATATCAATAGATTTTATGAAACATGACAAATAAGGCCAGATTTACTATAATGTCACGGACACAGACGAATATGCATTATGGAATCCGTTAAACGTGATTTACCTACTCAGTATGCAGAGCGATTGTGAATACAAATGACCGAAGCATCACTCCAGAACATCGTAAATAAGAGTTTCACATGTATTGTATGGGTAAATTATTAATACTGAAGAATTCTAGCATTCAGGTAAGCCAGACTGCTGAACCGCTCCCCTCCTCCACATACATACTGTACACCAAGATAAAGGTTTCCAGTTTCATGCTTCAGAAAACGCTTTTATGAATTACTAATCAGGAAAGTCAGAAAAAGATATATAATGATAATAGTGGATAATGGACTACAGATGATGATTTTCTAACACCTTCACTACGACATTGCTAAGTTGAATCTGGTGAAGGTATCCCATATTAAAGATAAGGATGTCAAATTGAAAGACAGTAGGAAGTTTACATTGAGGGACGGATGTTAGGGTCGCTGGTGGATGCGTCTGCAAGTGATTATGTTCCCTCTGCTTTAACACAGCGCCACAGCAGACACGGGCAGGATAGTGCGCATGGTAACTCCCGTCCTGCAGCCCCGTGGTGCGGTGGCTGTTTCCAGGGCAGCAGCTGTTTAGAGTTTCACGTGACTAGCGAAGTGAATGTTAACGTGCCACACTATACAGTTACCAGTTGGTCAGCTTGTGTGGCTTTGATAATGAGATCACCTACATTGTATAGATGAAGTTACTACCCACCACCATCACCACCACCACCACCACCACCACCACCACCACCACCACCACCACCACCACCACCAGAAATATGACACTATACATTCTCAGAAACAATGTAGAAAATTATTTGTACTTTTAATTTCAACAGCTTATACATTTTTTTTATTATAAAGCAAATACAGGTGCATACTTTGTTAGTATACTACTTTATACTATGTAAAGTACTAGTAATTTGAGGTTAAATGTATCGTGATTGTCTTTTTCCTACATTGCGTTAAGTTATTTTTAATGACAAAATTTCAAGAGTCAGATCATTGATATGTTCCAATACGTACGCTAAACTAATGCTAAAAGAGTGGAAACACCATTGAGAAGCTTAGTAACGTCCATTAGATGCTGTTGAGAGTAGCAGAGATGAAGCTGAAAGGTTAGCCTGTTGAAAGTAGCAGAGATGTAGTTGAAAGGTTAGACGGTGCGCACCAGAGTAATAGAAAATGATCAGGTTATTGCACGAGTGTCGGTTGATGTTTCCCGCACAAACGAAGCTGTCACAGTGGTTGGGCGCTGGCACAGTACACATGCATTAACAGGTTAGCACATATACACGGGCTGTGGATGAGAGTACATTAATCTACTCATTTCAGTTTATAATTGCACGTTAATGTGTGTTTGGCATACAAGAGTACGGTAATTGTATATAAACATTGTACAAACACACATATGCAGGTATCCCGTTACACACACACACACACACACACACACACACACACACACACACACACACACACACACCTATTCATTAAAAGTTGCTGCGGCTTTAGGAACTCACGCACTACAGGGAAAAATAGTCGACAATGAGTAATGAATATTCTTTTGGTATTATCACCTGGAATGTTTTAATGAAAAAATATATTATATCCTAATTTCATGACAATCATCCACCAGATATGTGAGTGAAGGGCTGGGAAAGTGTTAGGGTGGAGGGAGGGAGGGAGGAGTAAGTGTACGTAATTTTCGCTTTTTAAACACCCAAAGCTAGGAGGGAATAAAAGAAAGACATGAAAGAAAAGTGCGTGTTTGAGTGAAAAATGTAACAATAAATAAGGAATGTAATAAGGCTGTAATTAGGTGTGTGTGTGTGTGTGTGTGTGTGTGTGTGTGTGTGTGTGTGTGTGTGTGTGTGTGTGTGCGCGTGTGTGTGTGTGTGCGTGCATTACCAAGTCTTTATCCCGAGGAACTTGGAATTGGCAAAGTTGAGTTTCTGTTCTGATATTATTATTTTCATTATTATTATTATTATTTTTGTTATTGTTGTTGTTATTATTATTATTATTATTATTATTATTATTATTATTATTATTATTATTAGTAGTAGTAGTAGTAGTAGTAGTAGTGGTGGTGGTGGTGGTGGTGGTGGTGGTGGTGGTAGTAGTACTATATTTGCCACATCAACTTTCACAGCAGTAATGGAAACGATAATAATAAATAAACCTTTTCCGTTTTTTTTTCTTTTTTTTTTCCTCTTTCCAAAAGTCTGGTCATTCTAACGTTTGTTTCAGAGTGATGTATTTTTCAAGGAACATAGTTTTCTCTTCCCACCGCTACTATGAACACAGAACGTACTCAAAGTGTGTCTCCTTCAACAAAAAGTTCAAATGAGTTAAAGTTTCAAAAGTTTTATTCGGTAATAGATTTTTTTGCGTTGCTTAAAGGAGATCCATTATGTCTATTTTTTGTGTTCATAGAAACAGTTGGAAGATGATATTACTTAACTTTAAAAAAAATCATTATCGCATTGAAGTTTGGAAAGAGTAATATAGACTTTTTATAAACATTTTTGTCTTACTCTTCGCGATTCAAAAGTTTCTAGTTCTGGGAAAAGCTTTGGAGTATCAATTTGATTTCCAAGTGCGGATTTTAAAAGAAAAAATATCATAATTAATTTGATATTAGATGAGCGTTCTGTGGTTAAGGTAACACCAGGAAGCATACACGTAATATGCAGTAGGTCAATGTGCTAACGTGTGTATGCGAGAGGGTGTTGAAAAAGACATAAAAATCCAGGAGTCGTGTACCTTTATAAGATCATGAAGATGGATATTCATAAATTAACCAAAAAATTTGATAGGATGCGTGTATTTCAGAAATAAAAAGAGAGAACAGCGTTAATATTATATGCATCTTGTTTTCGGGTGAGATACATATTTGTAAAATTCATTGGGGGAAAAAAGAACAGAAAAAGAAAGATTAATTAAAACCTGCATACATTTTAAAGACTTATTACACACGGAAGCCTTAAAGATAGAATTTACTTAGGACACGCCTTGTCTTGTGACTAAA
This sequence comes from Callinectes sapidus, assembly GCA_020233015.1. Classification (NCBI taxonomy): domain Eukaryota; kingdom Metazoa; phylum Arthropoda; class Malacostraca; order Decapoda; family Portunidae; genus Callinectes; species Callinectes sapidus. The sequence goes on along the minus strand of JAHFWG010000188.1, from coordinate 9,769 downwards.
CACGCTTATATGCAACAAGGATACATCTGGAGTGTCTCAGGGAACAGTGGTGTTACGAGCGATTATGTGTATTTGGCGCTGGTAATGACGTGGCTTGTACAGGAGCTTAATCGTGCTTATCCTTGTATGCAATCACATTACCCGCTCCTCCTGTTAGTGGGCGCCTCCCTCAGCGTCGCGTCCCTGTGTAGCAAGGCGAGTCTTAGCCAGAGGGATGGATTTGGTGCTAGGAAGGAGCTGAGGAGTGGATGAATGGATGAGTCTTAATGATGGATGAACGAATGACATGATGGATGGTAATTATTTGAGTTATTGTGTGAATTTATGGTTGATGGAGCTGTTAGATAAATGAATGGTTATTAATGGAGGTAGTGGATAAATGGTTGTTAGTAGCTGATGAATTGTTAGTTGTTAGTTAAGATTACTGATGAAATAATGTTTGTTTATAGTGTTAAGAGATAGTGAGGTAAATTCATAGACTGTCACATTTAGGAATACTTATAAATGGCGCCAGAAGGAAAGGAAAGGAAAACCACACGATCAGAGAGAGAGAGAGAGAGAGAGAGAGAGAGAGAGAGAGAGAGAGAGAGAGAGATGAGATAAAATAAAGTTTCCAACAGACACGCACATCACCAGAATAATCACATATATAACTCTGATTTCACACCTTTTTTAACGCCTTTTTTTTTTTTTTTCGAGGCCTGCACATACATCCGGGAAAATGACAAGCGTGAGTTTCCGGCGTGATATATTGGATGGAGGGTTAATTGTGAAAAGTTACCCTGGGGGGCTTAGCTCGTCCCTGCCTAAAAAAAAAAGACCCAGTGATCATCGTTTTGCAGTGTGGAAGCGTATCCGAAACAGTCAGGCAGGTGTGGATCATGGGTGGAATTACGGGTGGATTATACGCGTCCAACATTATTTTACTGTTTTTGTTCTTATTTTATTTACTTTATTATATTTTTTTTGGTATGTGTATCAGCGTATTATTTTTTTACGTTCTTATTCTATTTATTTATTTTTGTATTGTACGTGTCTGTCAGTGTATGTAAGTATGTATTTTTTTTCTATTCAAATATTGCGAGTTTGTGAACGTTAAAAGAACTGAAGCAGGTTAAAAAAAGAAGAAAAAACGAAAGAAATTATACCTCTCTTACTATTTTTTCATGTAATTCGTTACTACTTTGGTTTGGAATAGTTCACCTTTTTATCCACGCTTGAAAATAACAGAAAAAAAAAGAATGTTAAGGGAAAATTTAGGAATACTTACAAATGGTACCAGGAAGAATGGAAAACAACAACAACAGAGAGAGAGAGAGAGAGAGAGAGAGAGAGAGAGAGAGAGAGAGAGAGAGAGAGAGAGAGAGAGAGAGAGAGAGAGAAATTATAAAGGACACGCACATTACTATTCTGGTTTGGAATAGTTCACGTTTTTATCCACGGTTGAAAATAACGTAGAAAAAAAAAGAATGTTGATAAGGGAAAATAAAGTAAAATAAATAAAATAAAATATAAGGAAAATATATGAGTGTGTGTGTGTGTTTTGAGGGAGTCACCTTTTGTTAGTTACTGTGTCAACACCAGCGAAGTATAAAGATACGGTGCAGTGGTTTTAATTAATATAACTCATATGTGTCACCCAGGAACATAAATGCAAGTCTTTCCACGCGTAAAGATCGTGTCAAGAGAGAGAGAGAGAGAGAGAGTATAGTGTAATGAAAATGTATTGCCGAGATATTAGAGAAAAAAAACTGTGAAAGTGTAAACTAAAAGGAATTCAGGAAGGGAGGGATATAAAAAGTGAAAGTACTGTGTGTGTGTGTGTGTGTGTGTGTGTGTGTGCGTGTGCTAAAGCAAACGTGTCGAAGATGAATAGGAGAGAGGTAGGGTGGATGGTAAAGATACGTGGAAATATAAGAAATGTTGACTATGACCTCTGAAGTGATGGAGCGAAAACAAATGGAGGGATAATCTGATTGCAAGAAAGATGGATTGAGAAGTGTGCATGGCTAGGATAGTGTGCAAGATACACTTGGGAAAGCTGGATTGAAACAAATGCGGAAGGCTTGCAAGGGATGGATTGAAGTTTGCACCGCCAGAAAATATAAACGGCGAGCTTGAGAGAGGTGAATTGCCAGAGTGGAAAGAAGAGTATGCATTTGTACGCTTGTTCAAAGAGACAGACAAATTAAGTACGGAGAAAAAAAAAAAGAGAAGAAAGAACACCAGAGAAGAGTGCTGGCAAGGTGGACAAAAGACAAGAGACGAGGAACGAGATCTAAAAATTCGCTGGAGTCGACTGGAAGAGACAGACAGAGACGGACAGAGACAGACTGAGATGAGTGGAGAAAGTTGGGATAGGCCATTATTCTGCAGCGAACCAGCAGGTCTTTGTTGCACAGGTGATGGTGGTGGTGGTGCTGGTGGTGGCGGTGGTAATGGTAGTCGTGTGTGACCCTTTGACAGCTTTGGGTTGCTCTTAAACGTAATGTAGTCTGATTTAAGTTTCTCCATTCGAAACACTCACACTGACATGGAAGAAATGGAATGATTTTTTGATTATCATTTTATTTTAGTCTTTATTTAATTGTTCTGTATTCTGATTTAATTTTGTTAATTCCAAACACTCCCACTGGCATGAAAACAGTAATCATTTTTTTCTGTTATTTTACTATAAGTTTTAGTTAAGCTTAATGGAGTCTGTTTTAAAGTTTATCCATTCGAAACACTTACAATCACATGAAAGTATTTGTTTTTTCTCTTATTTTATTATAGTCTCTAGTTATATCCGTGTTCATTGAAACAAATCCTACTTAAAAGAGAATTTATACTGTTAGCATTCAATTCCATAGTTTATTTCACGTATTTCAATAGTATTTATTTCATTTTCTCTCCTTTTCCTCCTTCCTTTTCTTTGTGTAATTTATCTTACATCCCCTTCTTTACCATCATAATTCTCCCTCTCCTTTCTTTTCCATTGCTCCCTCCTCCTCCTCCTCCTCCTCCTCCTCCCAATATTCTTCCTACTACGTTTTGTTTCCCCCCCCCCCAGTAACTACAGCGGCTTTTTAACCTGCGTACATTGTAGGCCCGCTGTTCCCGGAAGATTGGGAGTGTAAATCATTGGAGATATTTGGTTGGAGTGGGGGAAGGTGTAGGATTGGGCTTGGAGAAGTTAAAAGTGTTGGTTGGTACTGCTTCCATAATTTGTGTGTTGGGAAGGGAGTGAAATAGGGGTGTATTGTTGTTTTGTTGTTGTTGTTGTTGTTGTTTATTTTTTTCGCTTTTTTTTTTGTATTGAGTTTTTTTTTCTTTTTTTTTTAATATTGTGTGTAATCATGGTTGTTTTTACGTGTGTTTTGTTTCTTTGTTTTTTTTATTTATTTATTTTTAGTATTCCATTTCTTTGATTGTATTCCAGTCATAATTCTATGGTGGTGGTAGTAGTAGTAGTAGTAGTAGTAGTAGTAGTAGTAGTAGTAGTAGTAGTAGTAGTAGTGGTGGTGGTGGTGGTGGTTTGATGTAGTTTATTGACCAAATTTAGGTTCACATCAAATTTACTTTTCAAGAAGACTACAAATAACAGAAAAACACCACCACCACCACCACCACCAACAACAACAACAACAACAACACCAACAACAACAACAACAACAACAACAACAACAACAACAACAACAACAACAACAACAAAAAGTCCCCTACGCACTACACACAAACAACATCAACACTAAAAAAAATCATAATAACAAACATAACTAATACAAAACATACTACATAGATAGCACCGAAAAAAATAAATAAATAAATGAAAACGTATCTCTCTCTCTCTCAAAAAAAAAAAAAAAGACTCAAGAAAATACCTCCACCCAAGAAAAGGGGAAAGAGTCGTATTCGGTGGATGCAAATGAGGTCACAAGGGGATACAGTATCGTAGTAATGATGATCAACACGTCAGGAGAACTAAGTGCTCTGTCTTAGGGCGTGGAAAGACAGGAACCACAGGACAAACAACGTGTATGTGTGTGTATGTGTGTGTGTGTGTGTGTGTGTGTGTGTGTGTGTGTGTGTGTGTGTGTGTGTGTGTT
>JAHFWG010000149.1:240483-250598 GCA_020233015.1 Callinectes sapidus | reverse complement strand
CTCTCTCTCTCTCTCTCTCTCTCTCTCTGGGCTGGCAATATCAAGGTTTATTTTCACAGCCAACACTGAGGGAGAGGAAATATGAAGGATGCTGATGTGACGCCTTAAGGTTCCGTGTCTTTCCTTCCCACAGCATAATTTTGCCTAACTCACTCAATACCCATGTTTGTCTTCACCAGAGAGAGAGAGAGAGAGAGAGAGAGAGAGAGAGAGAGAGAGAGGGTGGGGGTGGGGGGGTAGATGTATTGATGCAGTACGTTTGTAATTGCCAAGTGTTTCATGTGTTTTCTTTTTAATTCTGTGTGGGATATTCATTATTTTCTTTTGGTGTTGCGTGGTGGTGGTGGTGGTGGTGGTGGTGGTGGTGGTGGTGGTGGTGGTGGTGGTGGTGGTCGTGGTTCTTCTTTTTCTTTTTGTGTGGGTTAAAGGTGATGGTGATGACGGTGTTTGCTTTTTTGTGATTGTTGTTGTTGTTGTTGTTGTTGTTGTTGTTGTTGTTGTTGTTGTTGTTGTTGTTGTTGTTGTTGCTATTGGTTGTGTGGAAGAAGTGTGGTGGTGATGATAGTATTTGATTTGTTGTTGTTGCTATTGTTGTTGTTATTGTTATTGTTGTTGTTATTGTTATTTGGTAGTGATGATGGTGGTAGTGATAGCATTTGCCGTGTTGTTGTTGTTGTTGTTGTTATTGTTGATGTTGTTGGTGGTGGTTGTGGTGGTGGTGGTGGTGGTGTTGGCGGTGGTGGTGGTGGTGGTGGTGGTGGTGGTGGTGGTGGTGCAGTGTCAGTGGTGGTGATAAGAGCGACTTTCACCAATGCACACTAACAAGCAAGATTACGAAGCAAATCCTCTTTCTTGTCTTTCCCTCATTTCTTTTCTTACCTTTACTTTCTATTTCCCCAAAGATCACAGAAGGAACGACAATTTAAATCAAGGCTCTCCATCAGTCTTATTATTATTTTCTATTTCTTTTTTTTCTTTCCATTCCTTTGGGTTGTTATTCTTTTCCTTCGTCGGGAGCTGCAAGTCTCAAGGTTCGTCAGATGAAAGCATTCCCGTCCCTCGTCATTCCTGAAGGAGACACTGGGGAGGCTTCACAACAGTCTGCCTATGATGAGACGTTGGCTTCTTCACAAGGACGGTCAAGATTGGTTTATTTGTTCCCCACCCCTCACTGTCACTTTCAACCCCCACGACACAAGGGTTGATATTCCTAAAACACTTCTGCTTTCCACCTCACTACTTTCAGAATGTTTTACTTGAAGGTCTCTTGGGGGGGAGGGGGGGGGTTTGAGGATGACTGTACTGTTGTAGTGAGAGATTGACATGATTCTGGCATTAGTAATTAGTGGAATACTCTCGAGTTGATCAATGCTGTGGCCTTTGAAAACAGTCACAGTGAGAGCAAAGAGTTTCTGAATAACGTCCCCACATTTTTTTATCTATTTTTTTTTTTGCTAGTATTCTCAAACACTTCTTTGCTTTATATTCACTATTTCAAAAGGCTTTATTTAAATTCACACGAGTTTTTAAAGGTGTTAGACTGACAAGATTTCTACACTATCAACAAGAAACGCACTCTTGAAAACCCCGCTAACTATTTCTACGGTCTTGGAAAATGAAAACATCCCATCTGAAACATTATCCGTCTGAGAACCACTACCCCGAGTGGAAGCCCTACTACCCTTCGACAGTGGTCAGGATTCGAACCCATGCGCTTGAAGATCCGCCGGCCCCCGAAGAGTTATCCACTGTACCCTCAGGAAATGTGTCTCCTCATTGCAATCACTCATTCTTGGGACGCTAGCGGCAAATTTTGTTCACTATAAGAATTTCGTATACATATCTTCAATAATCACTGTTTTTTATTGTGATATTAGTTCAATTGCCTCTTATATCGTTGTAACTTGGAAAAAGATAAGACAGAGTTTGTATTTCCTCTGTATTCGCTGTGTTGATAAAGGTTAACTGGAGCATAAAGGCGTTGATTAAGTGATATCTCGTTTGTATAAAAAATAAATTCAATTACAGCTCCACTTCCTTCAAACCGCATGAATTCCAATTAGAATAAGCGTAAATTTTCTACAAAACACATTAACTTTCGTTCCATTCCGCCTACACTTGTATTACGAAAACCATTAATCAGTTTATACCAACGTTAGATTTCTATTTATAGAGAACCACATAGTCACTTCAGACTTCGCTTAAAATTTCACAGAGACACATCTATTCGAGTTTAACTATACATACCCCCCCCCCCCCTCTCTCTCTCTCTCCATTTCCTCTATCCTTCATCACTCCCCTATTCTCCCCTCCTACCTCCCTTCACCCCATCACTCTCCTTCCTCCTCCTTAGAGCTCCTTACAGCCTCTCCCCTCCCCGCGCCACAACAGTGTTTACCTAGCTGACGGCGTTGGCAGCTGACGGAACCGGGCGGCGCTGCGAAGGTGAGGGAAGGAATGGGGGAAAGGAGAGGAAAATGGAAGACATGGGAAGGAGAAGAAATTGGGGGTATATTTTGGGGTATCTAAGAGAGGAAGTGAAGTAGGAGAGTGAGTGAGGGAGTGAGGGAGGGAGGGAGAGTAAGGAAAGGAATAAGCAAATAAAAAAGGATTATGAAAGAATGGTTGAGAAGAGAAAGGAATACATGAAAGGGAAGGTTTTTAAGGATTAGTTAAGGAATAAAAGAGAAAACAGATAGAAAAATAAATAAAGGGAAGGAAAAAGAGGATATAAATAGTTAATGATGAAATTCAAAGAAGCACTGAAGTAAGAAAGAAGAAAAGGAAGAAAGGAAGAAAAAAGAAGAGAAGAAACAAAATGAAACTTATAATTATAAAGAAGGAAAAAGAGAAAGAAAAGAAGAATAATTAGTAAACCTACAGGAAGAGAGAGAGAGAGAGAGGAGAGGAAAGGGAAAGGATGAAAGAGGAGGAGGGAGATCATTTTAGCTCTTTTCATCTTACCCCTTCCCACTCTCTCTCCCCCCTTCGTATGCCCCCCCCCCCTCCCCTCTTCCCTCCTCCCTCCCTTCCCCCCCCCTTGGCTACTAAATGACTGAAACATGGAATTGATTAACCTCTGAATTAGTGATGGAGTCAGCGGAGTGAAAACAATTTTATTCCACGCATTTGTACATTAGTCACACTCTTTTTTTTCATTATTCCTGATTCATTCTTTTCATTCATTCATTCATTCATTCATTCATTTCAGAGGGAGATTTTTTTTTTCCTTTTTTTTTTTTGATGAGTGAACCGAAATGAATTTAACATTTTGGAGGCTGCGTTAGGTTAGGTGGGGGGAGTAGGGTGGGGAGTGGGGGGGGAGTGGGGGGAGTGGGGTGAGGGGGGTGAGGGGGGTGAGGGGGGGTGAGGAAAATGATATTCGGGTGGTTGGCATAAATTCATCAATGGTTGGTGTGTGTGTGTGTGTGTGTGTGTGTGTGTGTGTGTGTGTTATTTCACGGCAGGAGGGAGCAAAAAATAAATAAAAAGGAAGAAAAAAGTGGCATTTATTCATTTCACTTTATTTCTTTCACGATTTTCTTTTTCTCTCTTTTGTGATGGGATGCGAATTAACCCTCCAAAGATTATCCTCTGATGTAACTTCCGCCACAGTAACCACCACCACCACCACGACCATCACCACCACCACCACCACCACCATCACCACCACATCCGCTTTCATTAATCCAACACCGAAATATACTCCCCCTCACCACCACTAGTAGTATCCCCAAGGCTACACCCTTCCCCACCTGTACGCTCAACACCCTCACTCTGGCAGACACACAGACACACAGACAGACAGACAGACAGACACCCACCCGCAGGCGACTCCAAAATTTACACCCTGTCAGACAGCTTGAGAGGAGTGACACCACCGCTTTCCTCTTCCTCAACTTTCTGGTTCACTTATTCATTCACGCTTTTGGTTCCTCCTCCTCCTCCTCCTCCTCTTCTTTTTCTCTGTATCGGCTTTACTTTTTTTTTCTCCCTTCCTCGCCTCCCTCACTCATCGCTACAGTTCTACAGTTTCGAATCCCTTTCAAATTCCTCTTCTTCCTCCTCCTCCTCTTCCTCTTTTTGAATCCTCTTTCTTTTTTTCCCCTCTTTTCCTCCCTCACTCATCGCCACAGTTAAGGTACAGGATTCAAAACTATAAAATATGTTCTAATTCCCTTTCAACCTCCCCTTTATTCATTCACGCTTCTGGCTCCTCCTTCTCCCCCTCTCCCTCTTCTTTCTATATCATCTTTCTTTTTTCTCCCTCTTCTCCTCCCTCACTCATCGCCACAGCTAAGCTACAGAATTTAAAACTATAGAATATGTTTCGACTCCCTTTCAACCTTCCCTTTATTCATTCACGCTTTTTGAATCCTCCTCCTCCTCTTCTTCCTCTTTCTATATCCTCTTTCTTTTTTCTCCCTCCTCACCTCCGTCATCCATCGTCACAACTGAGTTACAGAATTCAAAAGTATAAAATATGTTCCGATTCCCTTCCAAGCTTCTCCTTATTTATTCACGTTTCATGCTCCTCCTATTTTTGTGTCCTCTTTCTGTTTTCTTTTCTCCCTCCTGACCTCCCTCACTCATCGTTACAACTGGGTTACAGAATTCAAAAGTATAAAATATGTTCCGATTCCCTTCCAGCCTCCCCCCGTCGCGTCTTTCATGACACACAACCCTCCACGCGCTGCTCAACACAAGCTCTCAACCCCAAACCTCACCCTGACAAGCCGCCGTGCTGGAAGGTCATCAATCTTCCTGAGCTGGTGTTTCCTGACGTAGGTGGAGGAGGTGCAGAACCAGAAGCACACACACACACACACACACACACACACACACACACACACACACACACATGACTCAGGTGGATCTGTACTCAGTGTCATGAAGTGTGGGGATTAATTTTGCCAGGTGAGTTGACGCGGGGTTGGTAACAGTGCCGCCACCAGAGGGTCTCCTCCTCCCTGATTGGCCAGTGTGGTATGCAAACGTGCTGGAAATCACCATTGTCTCCCCGCACTGCTACTTATTCCTGTGCGCATTACTGGAGTCAACAGGTGCGAGTCATGGATCTAGGAAAGGGAATAACAAAAGTCACGTGAGGGCAATACAACGTGAATATTTAGGCCAATCACCCAGCAGGACCATTAACCAGCGACTATTACCGTGTTTATGTAGCGTCGTGGCCTCGAAATAGTGCACATCAGGTTAAAGTATTCTCCGTTTCGCCTCAAGTGTAGCGAGGTGCAGTTCCCGGACGTCCATGAATAGCGTGTCTGCTGCTCTATTTCCCGCCATGCTCTGGTGTGTCTGTCCGTCCGTCCCTCCGTCTGTCTGTGTGTCTGTCTGTGTGTGTGTCTGTGTGTCTGGTGGTGACTGGCCATGAGGCGAAGCACTTCCGTGTCTTTGATGGCCAACGAACAAGTTAATTCCGCTTCCTGATGCCTTAGTGCTGGCCAGTCTGATATACGCAAGGCACTTCCTCCTTCACTGATTCCTTCAATTTTCGACCATCTTGCTTACTGTCTGCCCTCCATTTAACCCGACCCCGGCCCCCACACTACCACTCCTCCCCCCCCTCCCCCGCCCCCCCACCCTCACCCTCCATTCTCGCTTCATTCACTTCATTCATCTCATTCAAACACAGCAATCTTTTCTATCTTTTTTCAGTACCCTCTTTCAACCATTTCCTCAAACGTACCCATGTCCTTTATCATTCCCTCCATCTCAACCATTTCCAAAGCCTTCCTCCAACACATCTTCCCTATTCTCTTTCCCTCTTCAATTCTACCCTTTCCCGTATCACTTTTCAACCGTTCCCCCCCAATCCCCATCTTGCTCAAACGTACCCATGTCCTTTATTCCCTGCACCTTCACCTCCTCCACCTCAACCATTTCCCCAGCCTTCCTACAACACATTTTCCCTATTCCCTGCCCTTACTCCCCACTCCCCTTTCCCCACTGCCCCCTCCCCCTCTCTCAGCTTCAATTCTGTATGCTTCCTGCACGCTCCAGCTCACCCCACTTCCCGGGCTACACTCTCCGCCCCGCCGCTGCCTGACCCAATAGCCCAGCCAACATCTAAGACTATACAAAAGACGGCAATCTTTCCGGAGAGCATCGTGTGTACCCCCCCCCCCATCTCACCCCTCACCCCATCACCCCCCTCTCCTTTCCCCTCGCACTCTGTATATTTGATATCCCTCATCGTCCTCCCAGTGCGCTATTTCAGACCAAAAATCACCAAAAAGGCAAACATGAGGGGCACAAAGCCTAGCCCCGGGCCCCACCGAGTCTAGTTATTGCCTGAAAAACGCGAGCTCAAAAAATAATCAAACGTTTCGCTTCAAGCACAAACCAGTAACAGCTACGGGGCGACGGGAGAGAGAGGGAGAGGGAGAGGGAGAGGGAGAGGGTGAGGGACGAAGAGCGGAGAGCGGAGAGGTAAAGGTAATTGGGGAGAGAGAGCAGAAGGGAAGGTAGAAAGAGGCAAGGGAGCAGGGAAAAAAAAAAAAAAAAAGAGATAGGTTCGGTGGAAGGAAAGGTAAAAGAGAGAGAGGATAGAAAAAGTGAGGGAAGTTAAAGAGCAGACAAAAAGAGATTAATAAAGGAACGGGAACACGGAACAGCACACAGAAGAATAAAAAAGGAGAAAAGGAAAGACATGAATATAAACGGCCATGATGAAGAGGAAAAGAGATAGACTGTTACAACTACGAAATACGAAGAGAAAGAAAAACCTGAGAGAGGGTGAAGGTAAGAGATGGCATGCATGAAGGAAGGAAGGAAGGAAGGAAGGAAGGAAGGAGGGAGGGAAAGAAAGAAGGAAGGAAAGAAAAGCCTTAAAAGTTCTGTGCGTGTGTGCGTGTGTGTGTGTGAGTGTGTTGAACGTGCCAGACGAAGCGAGGCAGGCGGGCAGGTGTATTCTTGCAGGTGTGTTCCCGACGGCCTCCATGAGAAACTACAGGTGTGTGGTGAACGTGCCAGCCGGGTGGAATCGCAGGAGTGTACTGAGAGACCTGAAGCAGACAAGAGGCGGTGCAGATGTGCGCTTGTGTGTCCCTGCTTGTGCGTGTGCGTGTGTATTGCAGTGGGAGGGAAGGAAGGAAGTGGGAGGGAAGGAAGGAGAATCTGCAGGTGTGTCTTGGCGCCAATCGAAGCAGCAAAACAGTTGAGGTGAAAATCCGCTTCATACATCCGTGCATAGATACATAAGACACGTAAATGCAGTTCACAACAATGTATGCAGACACACATTCATACATACGTAGAGAGAGAGAGAGAGAGAGAGAGAGAGAGAGAGAGAGAGAGAGAGAGAGAGAGAGAGACAGCAACATACAGGTACAAACAGACACTACCACCACTCCACGAAACACTCCATTAAATATTAAATCACGTATTAAACTATTAAAACATTTTGCTCGGCTCCCCTGCAGTCTGTCCCTCTCTCTCTCTCTCCCCAGTGCCCCGCTCCCCCCCTCTCTCCCAGGCAAACGGTGTAGCGGATGTAGGCACATTTATTTCAAACCAAAGGCCAGCGAAAATAAACGATTTGCTGAACTATTGCACGTGATATCAGCGGCGCACGTGATGTAGTGTTCCTCTCCACCACCACCACCACCACCACCATCACCATCACCACCCCAGTCACACAACGCTATGGTATCTATATTTACTGTTCAATTATACACCAAGACTATTAATAAGTGAAGGCTTCCGCTGACTTACTCCATTAGTGATTTTCTTTTATGTAAGAGGGGGACGCTGGCCAAGGGTGACAAAAATGATGAATATAAAAAATCCCACTGAATTGCCAGTCGCCTTAAAGATCAATAGTTAGTCAAAAGTGAGGGAGAAATCTCTTGAAATCTCTCTCTTCAATAGGATCAAGTTATAGGATGTTGGACATATTGAAGCAGGCAGGGAGTTCCACATTGAGTATTGCAGGTAATGTTCAGTGAGGTGTGAGGTCAGGTGGGAGTGAGTTTGGAAGGAAAGAAGTGTCAGGAAAGGGACTCATATCACGTAAGATGTGTCATGAAGTGTGCCCAAAATGATGTGTCTAATCTAAACTGGCCGCTGGGTCTCGGTCTGGGATGAAAACACTTCTTGTCAGGTTGTGAGGAAAATGGTAGCCTGTCTTGGTTGTAAGTGTGTTGATCAAGGGAAAACGAGAATACACGTGAAATTAATTATATCATCAATAAGCTACAATATATTTTCAACAGTATTCCAATTGCTTAGTACCCAGCAGTCGGTTTAGAGCAGACAGACTGTCAAGCTGGTAAAGTGCGCGCCAGGTAACATGTGTGGAAAGGTGTGTAGCAAAGAAGTGAATTTAGATGTGTACTGTTATAGTATTATCAGTTAAGGCGGATGGTCTCAGGTCATGTTTGTGTTATGTTTTGACATATACCTAACTCAGAGGTACTGGTATGGTGTGTGTGTGTGTGTGTGTGTGTGTGTGTGTGTGTGTGTGTGTGTGTGTTAGGTCCGTATTCAGAGAGGTTCTGTTCTCTCTCACCCCGACTATTTCCAAAGGCCAAAGAGAGTACAAGCCACGTTTCTGAGGGTGTTTCTATAGTCAGTTATAGAGCAATCTTCTTAATTTGTCATTAAAGCCATAAGAAAACCACCCTTGAAAGCATGTATCACTTAAACAGAAGCCTTTGGAAACAATGGAGGTGCAGTGCAAAAGTATTCCTGAATATGGGTATTACTTAAGATAATTGTGACATTGTGAGCTTTTTATTTACATTATTTTTGTTGCCCTCGTCCACCTTCCGCCTCTTACATATGAAAAGTTGGTGTCAGGTGTTAAGTTAGTTATGAGACACATCTGAAGCACTGTGTTAAAAGTACCAATAAAAAGACACACTTGTTTAGAGACACACTTGACACTAATCCACAGGTGTTACAGCCTTGTTACTTGACACACCGGAGGCCACTCGACAGGTGAGCCAGCCGATGTGATCTCAGGTGTGTTCCGCGGCAATAATTATTAATGAGAGGTGGATATTGTTGGACACTTGCTGTATTTCACATCAATGATTAATAGTGATAATAATTGATGATTTACGACTTATTAAATGTGCAGCGGCATGGTTCAGGACACACGAAGATGGGGAAAGGACATTGGGTCAGGTAAAATGAAGCAGAAAATAAGTATGTGGTTAATATTAATTGAAAGGAAGTAATGGTGCAGTATTGATAATGAAGATAATTAAGAAAGTAATAATAACAATGAATATAATAATGAACTATCTAAAAATACATACACATTGACTGAAAACACACATCACATTCCTTTTTGTGTCTGAATAAAAAAAACCAGGATAAATAGTAATTAACAAATGAATCAACTCGTGGGCAGAACAAAACAAGATAGATTAATAAAAAAAAAATAGTCAACGGAAAAAAATGAGAGTAAAGACAATTTCATGAAAAAATATTATCATTGCAAAGAACAGAAACGCACATGCACACACACACACACACACACACACACACACACATCACGGGTCGCTTTCGTATTAACCTTTGACAGAATATAAAACCGAGTCTCTTGAGTGGCCTCAGCTCACCTTCATTATCTCCGTCTATTCTGGGAACTTGATTAATAATGGAGCGGTGAGGAAAGGTCAAGAATGAAGAAGGGGAGGCATGGAAAGGAAGAATATACTTATGAAACTCGGGGAAAGGGAAAAAAAGAGAGATAAATGGTGGAATAAGAGGTAAGAAATAAGGAATGGAGTTGAGAAATAAATAGCAGATGATGGAGAGGAGGAGGAGGGGGAGGAGGAGAAAGAGGAGGAAAAGAGGTTAAGGACAGTGGTTGAGAAGGGAGGTGAGAGGGAAAAACAAAGAATAAATTGGTGCAGAAATGAATTGTTGATATGTGAGAGAGAAGGAGGGAGAGCGAGTGAGTGAGGGAGAGAGGAATAGAGGAGGGAAGGTGAATGATGCAGCCGAGAACATGAGGGGGAAACTATTTTGATACAGAAAAATGAAATGTAAGAAAAATATGAAGGTTAATAAAGTGGTATTAGTGGTGGTGGTGATGGTGGTGGTGGTGGTGGTGGTGGTGGTGGTGGTGGTGGTGGTGGTGG
>JAHFWG010000149.1:96832-102017 GCA_020233015.1 Callinectes sapidus | reverse complement strand
GCTATTCACCCTTCACCCTTCACACTTCATCACCCTTTCCTCTTCTCTCAGGGTGTTGGGGTGAACCTGGAGGACGGCAAGGGTAGGAGGTCTGGCAGCGACGACGACCACATCACCGTCATCAACATCAATGGTGACTCTTACGGCATACCCCAGGACGACCTCTCTGGTGTTAAACGTAGGTGGTGGTGGTGGTGGTGGTGGTGATGTATGGGGTGGTGGTGGTGGTGGTGGTTATGTATGGAGTGGTGGTGTGTTTGGTGGTGGTGGTGGTGTATGGGGTGGTGTGTTTGGTGGTGATAGTGATGTATATGGTGGTGGTGTGTTTGGTGATGATAGTGATGTATGTGGTGGTGTGTTTGGTGATGATAGTGATGTATGTGGTGGTGGTGTGTTTGGTGGTGATAGTGATGTATGGGGTGGTGGTGTGTTTGGTGATGATAGTGATGTATGGGGTGGTGGTGGTGGTGGTGATAGTGATGTATGTGGTGGTGTGTTTGGTGGTGATAGTGATGTATGGGGTGGTGGTGTGTTTGGTGGTGATAGTGATGTATGGGGTGGTGTGTTTGGTGGTGATAGTGATGTTTGTTGTGGTGTGTTTGGTGGTGATAGTGATGTATGTGGTGGTGGTGTGTTTGGTGATGATAGTGATGTTTGGGGTGGTGTGTTTGGTGGTGATAGTGACATATGCGGTGGTGGTATTGGTAATGGTGATGGTAGTGGTGATGACCCTCCTCCTCCTCCTCCTCCTTGACAGATGCTGATGCAGGGGTGACACCGGCCCTGAGGAGGCGGCGAGAGAGGGCCGAGAGACACCGCACCTTTATCAATGAACAGGAGACCATCAATGAGACCAGACGCAGCTCACATTCCTCTGAGTAAGTCAATGTGTGTGTGTGTGTGTGATATTTATTCTGCTTATTATTTGTCGATTTTCCACAGCTTCAGAAATTCACGTGGGGATTGAAATAGTACAGACTTATGCCATTAATCATCTCACCTCCATACACTCTTTCATAACGCCACTAAAATTGTCTAATCACACCAAAAAACTCACGGTAGAAATGTGTCCCAGTACTGAGGGGGCTAAATAAGATAGCCACACACACAAACAAAAACCCATCAAACACCAGAGAGAGAAAACACTAACATACACACACACAAACAAAAACCCATCAAACACCAGAGAGAGAAAACGCTAACATACACACACACAAACAAAAACCCATCAAACACCAGAGAGAGAAAACGCTAACATACACACACACAAACAAAAACCCATCAAACACCAGAGAGAGAAAACGCTAACATACACACACACAAACAAAAACCCATCAAACACCAGAGAGAGAAAACGCTAACATACACACACACAAACAAAAACCCATCAAACACCAGAGAGAGAAAACGCTAACATACACACACACAAACAAAAACCCATCAAACACCAGAGAGAGAAAACGCTAACATACACACACACAAACAAAAACCCATCAAACACCAGAGAGAGAAAACGCTAACATACACACACACAAACAAAAACCCATCAAACACCAGAGAGAGAAAACACTAACATACACACACACCATTTCAGCGGTAATGTGGAGGACGAGAACAGGAAGAACAGTGAACTCTCTGGGCTGAACAAGCAAGCGTCGTGGATGATGGACATGATGTACGGTAAGAGGGACGACACATCTGCCCGCCGCGACTCCCTCACCAACATACAGGACCTGGCCTCAAGGATATCCAGTCTGCAGGAGAAGGAGGCAGTGGAGAACGGAGGGAGTGCTGGGGTCATTGCTCCTGATGTCAATGTACAGGCGTCTGTCAAGGTGAGGTGCTGTCCTGCCTTTGTTGATCTGTTGATTGATTTTGTATATTTGTTTGTGTCTTGTTAGGTGACATGAATGACATTACCCCAATTAATCCTCATCACTGCTATCACCCCCCCCACCCCCCTACCACAGGAGATCCAGAGCAAGATGGCCGCAGCAGGCACCCCCGGCGAGGCAGCTGGGGCCGGGACTCGCAAGGGCGGCAGCAGCGGCGACCTGAGTGACCGCATCAACAAGATCAAGGACGGATTGGCCAAGAGTCACTCCAAGGGCGAGGTGGCCAAGGATGCCGTCCCTGAACCTCCAAAGAAGTCAGAGAACGACATACAGTGGGACCTCCTCAAGAAACACCTCAATCGACCCCTGACCCTGTGTGACCTCGACTTCAACGACCTCACCCCGGATGACGAGATGCTGGTCCCCGTTAAAAAAGAAGATGGAGTCCCGCCGCCGCCGCCGCCCCCTCCGTCGATGGCTGGTGGGCCTCCTCCTCCCCCTCCGCCGTTCGTTGTCCCCCCGCCTCCCAACATGCCCCCGGCCCCCCCAGCTCCACCCGCCCCCCGTCCTGCATCCCGGGCAGACACCCCCGCCCAGCACACAGACACCGATGACGCCTCCAGCAGACACCACAAGACCAAAAAGACCATCAAGCTGTTCTGGAAGGAGGTGAGTGGTGCTGGCTGGTGTGAGATTAGGTTAGGTTAGGTTAGGTTAAGTTTTTGTTGGTCAGAGGAAAGGCAGAGTAGTGAAGGTGATGTTATTTTGTCTTTTGTTAGGTTAGGTGGTGTGGGGTTAGGTTAGGTTAGATTTGGTTAGGTTAGGTTAGGTTTTTTGTTGGTCAGAGGAAAGGCAGAGTAGTGTAGTGGTGTTATCTTGTCTTTTGTCAGGTTAGGTGGTGTGGGATTAGGCTGGGTTAAGTTTTGTTAGGTTAGGTTAGGTTACTGTATATTTCAGAGTTGGTGAGGTCATGATATCTTCTCTTTTGTTAAGTTAGGTGACGTTATGGCTCCTGTAGTGAAAAAAGATGAAGTGAGCATAGTTGGCCTTGAAATATGAAAGAATAAGTAGTTTCATATAACACCACCACCACCACCACCACCACAACAACAACAACAACCGCCACCACCACTTATATTCTCCACAGGTTCGTGAGGATCCTCGGTTCATGATCTCCACCATCTGGACCGACGTGGACCGTGTACCACTCGACACACAGCGACTGGAGCACCTCTTTGAGTCCCGCGCCAAGGACATCATCACCAAGGTAGTCCATCCCTCCCCCCCCCCCTCTCTCTCTCTCTCTCTCTCTCTCTCTCTCTCTCTCTCTCTCTCTCTTTCTCTTTCTCTTTTTCTCTTTCTCTCTTGTTTTTAAGCTTTTCTCCTTATTTTTTGCCTTTTCATATTTTATTTTTGCTTTTTTCAATTTTATCACTTTTTTTTTGCTTTTCTAAGTTTTTACATTTGTTTTATTTTGGGAGGGCTTTTCTCAGTGATGTAAGTCATTTTGTTTTTCTATTTTTTTGGCTTTTTATATACTTTTTTTTTCCAGCTTGTTATATATATAATGTTTAAAATTTATGCTGTTTTTTTGTGGGGTGTTATCATATTTTTTTTCCTTTTGTTTATTTCATATCCCCAACTCATGAATTTTTCCCCAACATGCTACTACTTTTGTTTTCATTTTTTTATAACATATACTGCTTTGGTCCCACAATTTTTTGGTACCATTCTTACCTACTATACTACTAGTCTTAGAATGAATTAATAGTTTTTGGGGTATATTAATGCTATAAATCACATATAAATAAACCCACACTCTTGTTTGCATCAGATGAAGTAATGTTTGGCTTTCCTCACCATCCCAGCATCACATTTAACCCCTTCAGTACTGAGATGCATTTTTACCATGAGCTTTGGGTGTGATTGGACAGTTTTGTTGACATTGGAAAGGGTCTATGGTGGTCAGATTAATGGCAGGAGTCTTCACTGTTTTAATCCCTACATAAGTTTCTGAAGGTGTATAAAGTTGTGCAATAGTAAACAGAGTGAATATGGAACTGCGTCTTTGTACTGAAGGGATGAAGGCACTAAATTCACTAACAATATACACTAGTGCTCAGATGGAAACAAAAATAATAAGCTAAACAAACAGAAAAAAGACTGATATACATTTATTAATATTAGACACGTGTGAATGTAGAAGCTAATGCATAAATATGAAGAGATCTTGTAATGCACACACATACACACACACACACATGGCCAGCACCCCTCTTACATGAATAAAATAAAGAAAACGAATAAAACACACACACACACACACTGCATGCCAGCGCTGTACTTTGTGTGATCTAGTGTGTGCTGTGGCTCAGTGTGTCGGCAGTCATCAAACCCACACACTTCATCTCACTCCTGACCGCTGCGACACAAACAACAACAACACACTCTAGGTAGGGGTAGTAATGCTTAGTGGCCAGTGAACAACAAACTCTGCCATCCATTCACCCACTGCCTCACTGCCCCACTGCCCCACTGCAATACTACACTGGCCTGCTGACCTGCCTGGCTGTGCTCAGTAACCCCACACAACAACACTGACTAACGCAAGTGTATAGATCATGCCACTTAACTCAGCTTGTCACCAACACACACACACACACACAGACAGACTCATTTACTGACAGAATAACACATAGATAAAGAATAAAGACATGTACTACACTCACTCACTCACTCACTCACTCACTCACTCACTCACTCACTCACTCCCTCACTCACTCCTGACTGGAACGTGCTTGGCAACCCTCCCATATTAACACACCCCAGGTTAAACTACAATAATAAGTGCTGTTTTCTCCATCACTCCGACGCTAATACAGATTTTTTATTGACACCACTTGCTATATAACCGCCCTGCCGCTGGCCATGAAGGAGGTAAGTGTGGCCGCACGTGGACCTCTGTACAGATGCATTGTGCCTCCCCCCCCCTCCACCAACCCCTCCTTCCTCCTCCACAGTAGTATCAATGACTGCACTTTTAAACAAGACTCACTGCCCACTCTGAAATGCTTTGCTCTCACCAAGACTGTTTTCAAAGGCCACAGAGAAGAATAGCTGGGTTTTCAATGGTGTTTCTCTTGTTAAAGCAGAAATATTGTTAATCTCTCACTCGAACCATTAAAAACCCGTGTCACTCCAAGTTAAGCCTCTCTGAATGCAGTGAAGGTGTGGTGCAAAAGTGTTTCCGAGTGTGGGTCTGTCAGTTTGTGTCTGTCATCATGTTATTGTTGGTGGGTTGCATGTTAGTCATATCAGAGGTGGCTACTGTCTCTGGTGTGTTCAATATC
>JAHFWG010000149.1:84332-91832 GCA_020233015.1 Callinectes sapidus | reverse complement strand
TTCATTGTATTTTTTATGGTAAACTCCTGACACAACAAATTTCAGATATAACTAACCAAATTTCCCGGCCGAAGTGCATCAGGTTTAACTAAATTTTGGCTTCAATGGGCAAGAACCATCACCATCACCCTTACCTCACCATCACCCTTACCTCACCATCACCCTTACCTCACCATTGTATGTAGTGTAGTGTAGTGTGTGCTGCACCTCATCTTGTCTAGTGTGCACTTAAAATCCACTCCTATACTATTCCTATTACTCATATACTATTCCTTCTACTATTCCTATGCTATCCTCTCCTATACTATTTTCTTACACTTTTTAAGGGCAACTTTGGTAACTTTTTCCAAACATTTATTTCTCTCCAAAGAAAAACCAATCATTTATACTTCGCACTTCCTTTTCACAAACAAACACATACACCAGCTGTGCCTTTTTTACACACACACACACACACATCTATGACACACACAGAAAACACATACACACATCTATGACACACACAGAAAACATACACACACAGAAAACACACACACACATCTATGACACACACAGAAAAAACACACACGAGAGAGGAGAGCGATGCATTTTGAGGGCACACCAGACAAGATGAGGTGCTGCACAATACACCATCACCCATCACCTCCCCTCTCCCCTTGTTCAGGTTCCATCGGTTCCTGCTGTGGCTGGGAACCCCTCTGCTGATGACCCACGAGGTGAAGGTGCAGCAGGTGTGTTCAGTGGTGAGTGAGTTTGCCCTGGAGTACAGAACGTGTCGGGAGCGTGTCCTGCAGCAGATACAGAAGAAGGCCGCTCACAGGGAGAGGAACAAGACCAGAGGGAAGATGATCTCTGAGGTAAGAGGCACAGAGAGAGAGAGAGAGGGGGGGATGGGGGGTGAGGGGATGAAAGGAAAGTGAAAAATTAGGGTGATTAGAGAAAGGTAAAGGAAAGGAGAGAGAGAGAGAGAGAGAGAGAGAGAGAGAGAGAGAGAGAGAGAGAGAGAGAGAGAAAAGAAGAATAAAAAAAAGTCAAAATTCAAGAAGAGAGAGAGAGAGAGAAATAGGTCTAAAAAAATTTGTACCTCACGAAGGAAAAAAAATTGAAATGCCAGAGAGAGAGAGAGAGAGAGAGAGAGAGAGAGTGAGAGAGCTAACACCACATTTCACTTGACAGGAGAGTGAATACCGAGCCAATGGGATTCTCAGACCTTGCCTCAAAAACAGATCGGTAATTCAAAGTGTTGCGAGACAATAAATTACTTTGTTATACTCACTTTTCATATTTATTTATTATTTATCTTTTTTTCTTGTGTGTGTGTGTGTGTGTGTGTGAAGGAGTGATTTATGCATTATTTTGTTATTTTGTTACCATTTTATTTCTCATCTTTTCTCTGCGTTTCTTCATAAAAATTAATGTTTTATTTTGTTGTCAGATATAAAAAAGTTTCTGTTCTTATTTTATTATTTCATTTGTTACATTTTATTTGGTCCATTTTGTGCATTAATGTGTGTTGCTTCACCCGGCCTGGAGGAAAACTGTGTGTGTGTGTGTGCTTACTGACTGTTTCTTCTCATCACTCTTGTTTGTTCTTCTTTTATTTTCTACCATGAAGTGGTAGAAGTGTGCATCTATTAAGTTTTAGTTTTATCATTATTTTTCCTTTTTTCTATTATTTTTTTACAATTCCCCAGAAGGAGAGAATATATATTTTTTTACACTGTTTCTTAATGCTTTGAATTTTTTTTTTTTTTTGTGTGTGTGTATAAAAAAACATGAGATAAATAAGGGAGGTGTATTTGAGGTGAAAAATGTGAATGTAACCTAATTTTCCTCTCACTAAACATACTAAGCAGCAGTGGTGATGGTGGTGGAGGTGGTGTTGGTGTTGACAAGTGTTGTGTTTCAGATGGAGAAGTTTAAGCGCTCCAAACAGACCAAGGAGGAGAAAGCAGACTCTGACCTCCGCCAACTCCTTAACTATTCCGATGTGTCTGACACCGACACCATCAGAGGCAAGAACACCTGGAGGAGAACTCGGGAAGGTGAGTGTGTGTGTCTGTCCGTGTGAGTGGGTGGGTGGGTGTGTCTGTCTATGTGTGTGTGTGTCCGTGTGTGTGTGTGTGTGTGTGTCTGTGTGTGTGTGTGTGTGTGTGTGTGTCTGTGTGGTGAGTGAAACAAAACAAAATAAAAACAGAAGTATAAAAAATAAAGAAATATGAAAACCACCCAAACAGCAAGGAAGAAATAGAAAATAAATAAATAAATAAATAAAAGCTAAGAAACAATAGAAATGCAAAAAAGAAAAGAGAAATATAAAACTTAAAACCAACAAGTACAACACACAAACAAACAAACAAAAATAAATGAATAAAATGCAACTTAACCTAACCTAACCAAACAAAAACAAATAAATGAAATAAAAAAACACATACTTTCCTAACTTGACCTAACCAAACAAAAACAAATAAATAAAACACAAAAATAACACATACTCTCCTAACCTAACCTAACCAAAACATAAATAAAATGCCAAAAATAGACATCTACTTTCCTAACCTAACCTAACCTAACCTAACCCCAGGCAAGACACGCAGCAGAGGGGAGGAGAGCATGGCGGAGGTGATGGAGGGGGAGGACGCTCTGCTCGACTCCCTAGTGAAGACCGCCACTCAAGGACCTTCCGCCCGCACAACGCCAAGAGAACGTAAGAGGTCAAGACACGCCGACCGCAAGTCATGTAAGTGGGGTTTTTTTGTCTCTTTTTCATGCTCAAGGGAAACAAAAACAGTATGGGAATTTATTGTTAATGTTTTTCTTTTTTATGCTCAAGGGAAACAAAAACAGTATGGGAATTTATTGTTATTGTTTTTCTTTTTTATGTAAGACGGGGGAAACAAAAACAGTGGGAAATTATTGTTGTTGTTTTTCTTTTTTATGTAAGATGGGGGAAGCTGATCAAGAGGAAACAAAAACAGTGGAAATCTATTGTTATTCTGCTTTATTGTTCTGTTTTCTATACTTTTTCTTTTCCAGGTTTTCAGGAGCTTTTTTTATTTTTTTATCTTTGGAGATGTAAACCAAATATTCTTCTTTATTGCCAGTAACGGTGTGTTTTTAGAAATAAGGAAGAGTCTTTACAAATCTATTTCAGGTTTTTTTTTATATAGAAAGTTTTTTCTTTTAACAATTTAGAAACGAGAAAAAAACTATGATAATATATTTTTAATCCTCATTTTTTTTATATAAACTCCTACCATTTATACTTTTCTAAATCCATTACCATTTATTTTGCTCCTTGTCTATCAAATGCTTCTTTTTATTTCATTTATTTTCCAAGGAAGCCATTATTTTCTGTCTTGAAGCTCAGTTACCTCAATTTTCTGCACAGTGTTTGATATTAGTGCTGTGGCATTTGTTGTATTGATTTCTGCACACACAAACAGCTTCACAGACCTTGGTGTTGTGTTAGCTTGTATTAATGCACAAAACTCACACAAACATTGCTCAGTTATTTTATTTTTGTACTCTCTCTCTCTCTCTCTCTCTCTCTCTCTCTCTCTCTCTCTCTCTCTCTCTCTCTCTCTCTCTCTCTCTCTCTCTCTCTCTCTCCCTCTCATTGAAAAATATAGATAAAGATGCACTTAAATATACAGACAGACTTCTAAATCAACCACACACACACTCACACACACCACCATCCAATCACTTCACCAGCCAGTCAGACAGTCAGTTAGTCAGTCAGTCAGTCTCACTTCCCTGCATCATGACAGCTCGCCAGTCGACCGCATCAGGCACAGTGAAACGCTCCAGAACCAGAGACCGCAACCTCATTAATGAGTTAGAGGCCCTACAGCAAGTTCAGCAGCTCCATATTGATTAGTTCCCCACCCCATGGCCGGCCCACACTCCCTCGTAAGCCAGTGTAGCTGTGGAGTGCCGTTTTCCCTCCCTTATTTAGTTAGTACGTCCCTCTCGTCTGTTGTTATCCAGTCTAGTTATTGAGTGGTGTTTGCTCCTCCTTTATGGCATCATTAGTTTAGCAGTGTTTCCCTTCCCTCCTTCCCTTCATTCTTCCCTTCCCTTCATTATTAGTTCTTTTGTTTTCATTTAGTCATGTTATGTTCATCGTGGTTGCATTGTTAGTTAAGCACTGTTTTTCTTCCCTCCTCTCTTTCCTTCTTCTCTTTCCTTCATTATTAGTTTTGTTTTATTTGATGTCATCTGTGCTTCATTCTGTACTGTACTGTGGGGGGGGGAGGGGGGCATCAGTATCTCTCATTCACTCCATTATTTATCAGTTCCATCCTTTCTCCCTTTCCTTCTGCGTGAGGTTTAGCATTATAGGTCAGTGTCATCCAGCCTGCTTCTCCTCCTCCTCCTCCTCCTCCTCCTTCTCTCTGTGTTTGGGACAGGACAGGGAGTGTTTGGTGCAGTGTTGGTGTGTTTCCCCCTCTCCCAGCCACCCCTTAGTTAGAGAAGAGTTGTGGTTTTTCCTACCATTGTGTGTGTGGTGTGGATTGGTGGAGTGTTTGTGTGGTGTTGCTTTTAAGGCTGTGAATTGTGGTTTGTTAAGACAGAGAGAGGTGGACAGAATAGTGGTGAGGGAAACAGCCAGGGAGTTCCAGTTAACCAGAAAAAAGAATGGCTGAGATTACAGGTGAACTCTTGCATTACAGAGGTGGATAGAATAGTGGTGTAATCCGTTATCTTTTATCTCTATCTCTTGTCCAGTTATTCATCTCTCAACTTAACCTTTTTTATTACTGTCCAATCACTTCTCTATTTAATCAAAGTACTCGTGGCTTATCGCTTTCCTGTAACTATTGTCCCTTTACCACAGTGCCTTGGTTTGCATTCTGTGTCTGTGTAGTGTGTAGTGTCTCTGGTTGCTATACTAATACCACTCTGTACAAGATTCACACGCTCTTTGTTACTTATGCATGTTCAGTCGCTGTATTTATTTTGGTTTATTTTTTGCTGTATATCTTTTACTATTCATTATTTTTTTCTTATCTTTCACAATGAGAGTTTTTCAGTTTGACGTGCAGAGTATGTGTTTATTCTTACGGTATTTATTTATTTATTTGATTTACTCTTTTTGATAAGTGAATTTACATATCAGGGTTGTGTGTGTGTGTGATGGAGTTATTGAAGTGAGGTTAGGTTAGGTTAGGACTCAGTGAACTAATAAGGTACAGTGATAGAACAATAGCTATCTTAAACAACAGTGGGAATATTGAGCTTAGTAATGGTACAATGACTTAAGTACACCAGCAAACACCACATTATAAGTTGTCATAGTACCTGTAAGTATTAAATAAAGCTGTGTAGGTGTGGTATAGTAAGGTATAGTGTGGGAGTACCTGTATAAATGTGGTGTAGTGTGGTGTGAAAGTACCAGGATGTGTCAAATAAAGGTGTATAAGTGAGGTGTGGTGAGCTGTGGTGTTGTGTGGTATGTATTTAAGGTTTCTAAGTGTGGTGTGGTGAGCTGCGGTGACGAGTGTGACGCCACCAAGACCTGAGTGCGGCGGTGAAGGTCAAGGTCAAATGAGGTGACCCGTCGTGACCCTAATCCACAGTCCCCGCCGCTAATGGCCCTCGGAGGTCACGGTCCAGGAAAGGAGTGCCGGATTTGTCTCACCTGGAGGCCCTCATGGTGCGGGAGTAACCACCACCACCACCACCACCACCACCACTGCCATGACTACCACCACCACCACCACCGCCGCCGCCGCTGTCACCACCACCACCACCACTGCTGCCTGCCGCTCACTCTCCAGTAATCACCGTGACCTTTCCAGAGGCTGACCTTTGACCTGGCTGGCTAATTGTGATGTGTGCAGGACAGACTGATGCATTGTGGTCCTATGGCTTGTGTGTGTGCGTGCGTGTGTGCGTTTCAGACATGCACACACAAACGCACACACACACACACACACACACACTGCCGCAAATGTGATGTTGGTGAAATAAACCCAAAGCAGTGAACTCTTGATATAACAAGCTCTTTTATCTTTGAATTTTGTGTATCCAGAGTTTACTGCATATTAAAAGCTGACAGCTGTTGAATGAAAAGCTTAAATGCTGCATGAGAAAGTTAAAAGAAAACATTAGCAATTATTATTTTGATCTCTTTATTTTGTTTGTTAACCCCTGCAGTACTGGAACACATTTTTATCTTCAGTTTTTGGAGTGATTAGATGATTTTATTGACATTAGGAAGGGTTTATGGAGGTTAGAATGTTTATTAATGGCCAACATCTGTACTATTCATGCTATTCTAATCCCCCACATAAGTTTCTGAAGGTGTAGAAGGTTGCCAAATAATAAGCAGAATAAATATGACAATGCATCCCTGTACTGAAGGGGTTAGTTATATTTATTTGTTTTATAAGTAAGTAATAACATATAACTGTATGCCTTTCTTCCAGCACTATGATAAATGTTATGCCACAAATGTATGTATGCAATTAATTAATGTATTGTTGTGTGTCTTTGCTCTATAGATTATAATTAACTTGAATGATGCCACGTCAGAAAGCTTCATGTAATATTATTCACTTCTTTTTTTTTTTGGCTTATTTTTGCATACATGGTTTACTGAATGTACAAATTGCTGTTTATTTTTTGTATTTTTATATTGCTTATTTTGAAATGTTACATGTGTGTGTGTTTGTGACGCTGTGATGTGAGCATGTGGATGGCTTCATGTGTGTGTGTGTGTGTGTGTGCGTGTGTGTTTGTGTGTGTGCGTGTGTGCGTGCTAACTAACTTGCATGGTAGCTTTATATTATGTCAGAATACCATGAATAATATATACACACCAATTTTAGAATCCTTCACACAGATGAACACTTTGATTGATTACTTTGTTACAACATGAATAGCCCAAACACAAAACACGAAGCATAAAACTGTGACTCATCATCTGTACAGCCTTTAGAAATAACACTGGGGAGGAGAAACCCTTTCAGAACACACAGAGACACCCATGTGAACAGAAAACCTTGAGGAACACAGCCTTTCGTCACGTAAGGAGCCATTGTGTCGAGGTAGAGAGCCGACCAGTCACCGTTTCCTCTATTTCAGTGCGGCGGACATTGAAGAACGGACTGACGGAGGAAGAGAAGCGACTCCTGGCTATCATCGCTGCACAGACACGCTGAGACGCCAACCACAGCACCACAGCACCACAGCACCACCACAGCCATCACCAGCACCCAAGAACCTAATGCAAGTGAAGTGAATATGGACCAATGCAGTGATGAGAGTGGTGGTTGTTGTGGTGATGGTGTTGAGAGTGGTGATGGTGGTGGTGACAGGAGGTGGTAGGAAGATGAACCTAGTCTAGTCAAGGAATATTAAGGGAGACACAGGGAGAGAAAAGAGGAGATAGTGAGGAAGGGAGAGATGTGAGGTTGGTGTGTGTGTGTGTGTTGTGGTTATTGTCATTCCACACTGATTGAATTTGTAAGTTTATGATAGTGACAATAG
>JAHFWG010000149.1:70631-82535 GCA_020233015.1 Callinectes sapidus | reverse complement strand
AATATGGATAAAGATGCACGTAAATATACAGACAGACTTCTAAATCAACCACACACACACTCACACACACCACCATCCAATCACTTCACCAGCCAGTCAGTTAGTCAGTTAGTCAGTCAATCAGTCAGTCTCACTTCCCTGCATCATGACAGCTCGCCAGTCGACCGCATCAGGCACAGTGAAACGCTCCAGAACCAGAGACCGCAACCTCATTAATGAGTTAGAGGCCCTACAGCAAGTTCAGCAGCTCCATATTGATTAGTTCCCCACCCCATGGCCGGCCCACACTCCCTCGTAAGCCAGTGTAGCTGTGGAGTGCCGTTTTCCCTCCCTTATTTAGTTAGTACGTCCCTCTCGTCTGTTGTTATCCAGTCTAGTTATTGAGTGGTGTTTGCTCCTCCTTTATGGCATCATTAGT
This sequence comes from Callinectes sapidus, assembly GCA_020233015.1. Classification (NCBI taxonomy): domain Eukaryota; kingdom Metazoa; phylum Arthropoda; class Malacostraca; order Decapoda; family Portunidae; genus Callinectes; species Callinectes sapidus. Next base: position 82,117 of record JAHFWG010000149.1, on the reverse strand, counting down.
TTAGCAGTGTTTCCCTTCCCTCCTTCCCTTCATTCCTCCCTTCCCTTCATTATTAGCTCTTTTGTGTTCATTTAGTCATGTTATGTTCATCGTGGTTGCATTGTTAGTTAAGCACTGTTTTTCTTCCCTCCTCTCTTTCCTTCTTCTCTTTCCTTCATTATTAGTTTTGTTTTTATTTGATGTCATCTGTGCTTCATCCTGTACTGTACTGTGGGGGGGGGAGGGGGGCATCAGTATCTCTCATTCACTCCTTTATTTATCAGTTCCATCCTTTCTCCCTTTTCTTCTGCGTGAGGTTTAGCATTATAGGTCAGTGTCATCCAGCCTGCTTCTCCTCCTCCTCCTCCTCCTCCTTCTCTCTGTGTTTGGGACGACAGGGAGTGTTTGGTGCACAGTGTTGGTGTGTTGGTGTGTTTCCCCCATCTCCCAGCCACCCCTTAGTTAGAGAAGAGTTATGGTTTTTCCTACCATTGTGTGTGTGGTGGAGTGTTTGTGTGGTGTTGCTTTTAAGGCTGTGAATTGTGGTTTGCTGAGACGGAGAGAGGTGGACAGAATAGTGGTGAGGGAAGCAGCCAGGGAGTTCCAGTTAACCAGAAAAAAGAATGGCTGAGATTACAGGTGAACTCTTGCATTACAGAGGTGGATAGAATAGTGGTGTAATCCGTTATCTTTTATCTCTATCTCTCGTCCAGTTATTCATCTCTCAACTTAACCTTTTTTATTACTGTCCAATTACTTCTCTATTTAATCAAAGTACTCGTGGCTTATCGCTTTCCTGTAACTATTGTCCCTTTACCACAGTGACTTGGTTTGCATTCTGTGTCTTCGTTAGTGTGCAGTGTCTGGTTGCTACACTAATACCACTCTGTACAAGATTCACGCGCTCTTTGTTATTTATGCATGTTGAGTCGCTGTATTTATTTCGGTTTATTTTTTGCTGTATATCTTTTACTATTCATTATTTTTTTCTTATCTTTCACAATGAGGGTTTTTCAGTTTGACGTGCAGAGTATGTGTTTATTCTTACGGTATTTATTTATTTATTTGATTTACTCTTTTTGATAAGTGAATTTACATATCAGGGTTGTGTGTGTGTGTGATGGAGTTATTGAAGTGAGGTTAGGTTAGGTTAGGACTCAGTGAACTAATAAGGTACAGTGATAGAACAATAGCTATCTTAAACAACAGTGGGAATATTGAGCTTAGTAATGGTACAATGACTTAAGTACACCAGCAAACACCACATTATAAGTTGTCATAGTACCTGTAAGTATTAAATAAAGCTGTGTAGGTGTGGTATAGTAAGGTATAGTGTGGGAGTACCTGTATAAATGTGGTGTAGTGTGGTGTGAAAGTACCAGGATGTGTCAAATAAAGGTGTATAAGTGAGGTGTGGTGAGCTGTGGTGTTGTGTGGTATGTATTTAAGGTTTCTAAGTGTGGTGTGGTGAGCTGCGGTGACGAGTGTGACGCCACCAAGACCTGAGTGCGGCGGTGAAGGTCAAGGTCAAATGAGGTGACCCGTCGTGACCCTAATCCACAGTCCCCGCCGCTAATGGCCCTCGGAGGTCACGGTCCAGGAAAGGAGTGCCGGATTTGTCTCACCTGGAGGCCCTCATGGTGCGGGAGTAACCACCACCACCACCACCACCACCACCACTGCCATGACTACCACCACCACCACCACCGCCGCCGCCGCTGTCACCACCACCACCACCACTGCTGCCTGCCGCTCACTCTCCAGTAATCACCGTGACCTTTCCAGAGGCTGACCTTTGACCTGGCTGGCTAATTGTGATGTGTGCAGGACAGACTGATGCATTGTGGTCCTTTGGCTTGTGTGTGTGCGTGCGTGTGTGCGTTTCAGACATGCACACACAAACGCACACAAACGCACACACACACACACACAGCCGCAAATGTGATGTTGGTGAAATAAACCCAATGCAGTGAACTCTTGATATGACAAGCTTTTTTATCATTGAATTTTGTGTATCCAGAGTTTACTGCATATTAAAGCTGACAGCTGTTGAATGAAAAGCTTAAATGCTGCATGAGAAAGTTAAAAGAAAACATTAGCAGATATTATTTTGATCTCTTTATTTTGTTTGTTAACCCCTGCAGTACTGGAACACATTTTTATCTTCAGTTTTTGGAGTGATTAGATGATTTTATTGACATTAGGAAGGGTTTATGGAGGTTAGAATGTTTATTAATGGCCAACATCTGTACTATTCATGCTATTCTAATCCCCCACATAAGTTTCTGAAGCTGTAGAAGGTTGCCAAATAATAAGCAGAATAAATATGACAATGCATCCCTGTACTGAAGGGGTTAGTTATATTTATTTGTTTTATAAGTAAGTAATAACATATAACTGTATGTCTTTCTTCCAGCACTATGATAAATGTTATGCCACAAATGTATGTATGCAATTAATTAATGTATTGTTGTGTGTCTTTGCTCTATAGATTATAATTAACTTGAATGATGCCATGTTAAAAAGCTTCATGTATTATTCTTATCTTTTTTTTTGCTTATTTTTGTATACATTTTTTACTGAATGTACAAACTGCTGTATTTTTTGTATTTTTATATTGCTTATTTTGAAATGTTACATCTGTGTGTGTTTGTGATGCTGTGATGTGAGCATGTGGATGGCTTCATGTGTGTGTGTGTGTGTGTGTGCGTGTGTGTTTGTGTGTGTGTGCGTGTGCGTGTGTGCGTGCTAACTAACTTGCATGGTAGCTTTATATTATGTCAGAATACCATGAATAATATATACACACCAATTTTAGAATCCTTCACACAGATGAACACTTTGATTGATTACTTTGTTACAAGATGAATAGCCCAAACACAAAACACGAACCATAAAACTGTGACTCATCATCTGTACAGCCTTTAGAAGTAACACAGAGGAGGAGAAACCCCTTTCAGAACACACAGGGAAACCCACGTGAACAGAAAACCTTGAGGAACACAGCCTTTCGTCACGTAAAGAGCCGTTGTGTCGAGGTAGAGAGCCGACCAGTCACCGTTTTCTCTATTTCAGTGCGGCGGACATTGAAGAACGGACTGACGGAGGAAGAGAAGCGACTCCTGGCTATCATCGCTGCACAGACACGCTGAGACGCCAACCACAGCACCACAGCACCACAGCACCACCACAGCCATCACCAGCACCCAAGAACCTAATGCAAGTGAAGTGAATATGGACCAATGCAGTGATGTGAGTGGTGGTTGTGGTGATGATGGTGTTGAGAGTGGTGATGGTGGTGGTGACAGGAGGTGGTAGGAAGATGAACCTAGTCTAGTCAAGGAATATTAAGGGAGACACAGGGAGAGAAAAGAGGAGATAGTGAGGAAGGGAGAGATGTGACGTTGGTGTGTGTGTGTGTTGTGGTTATTGTCATTCCACACTGATTGAATTTGTAAGTTTATGATAGTGACAATAGGTGAAGATTTAAAGAAAGGAAGTAATTATGTAAGGTTCCTGTTCTATTTTGGAATTTTTTGAGTGTCTTTCTTCACACAGGCAAAGAAACTACATTATACACTAACAATTTAGATACATATTCTATTGTGTATTGTTGTTACTTTACACACAAAAACAGTCCATAAAAGAAGATATCCACTCAAAGGAAGTATATGTCAAGAAACTATTCAATACCTGTGTGAGATGCAATAACAACAACAACAACAACATCATCAAGAGAAGCACACATAACCAATAATTCAATCACCAACAACCATATCACATGTTGGTGTCAATATACTGCTGATCAGAACTTTCCACATCACCTTACCTACACTACCTGACCTCCTGTGACCTCCCATGACCTGACCTGACCTGTCCTGGCATTCACACCCGCGTGAGTTGGTTTCCGAGGACAGGAGTGTGGTCAGCCAATCAGTCAGCCAGTCAGTCAGTCAGTCAGTCAGTCAGTCAGTAAGAGGCACACCAGCAGCACATACATACATACACTGCTAACTCTGTGAATGCTGTGAGGTTGTTCAGTGTCTTCCCTCGGTCAGTAAGTCAAGTTATCGGCATTATGAGAAATTGAAAGGTGAAATAAAGGACTAAATGGTAAATATAGACTCATTGGTAAGCTACGGATGAGGAAAGTAAATGAAGGAAGAAAAGGAAAGTAGAGATGTGAAAGAAGAAGCACAAGAAAAAACAAAAGGAAATGAAAAAAAAAAATAAGGAAGAAAGAAAAGGAAAAAAGCAAGAAAAAGAAATAAAAAGTAATGAAGTAAAAAGAAAACCACACATAAAAGAAGATAAAAAAACAAGAAAAAATTGAAATTCAAAATAAAGATAAACCAATAGGAAATGCAAAAATATACAAAGAAAACCAATACATTTTAAACACTAACTTCAACCTCACAGCAGCATGGACAGCAGGAAGAAGAGGAGGAGGAGGAGGATGAGTGCTGAGTGCTGTTCTCTAACCCGATAGTCAGCAGTAGGTGGTCAGTCAAGCCTTACTATGCCTTAAACAGGTGTGTGGCAGGCTCCTCCACACACCTGCCTCTGCTCAACACACCTGCAACACAGCGAGGCACAGATGGCAGTGTTGTAAGCTGTGATAGCCTGTCTGTGTGTCTGTGTGTTGCTGTCTTTACTACTACACATTTCCAAATATCGTCATTATCAAGATTGGACGTGTTTTTTTTGGATGAGATTTGTTTGTGTCTGCGTGTATGTGTGTGTGTGTGTGTTGTTTTTTGTGTTTCCTTTTTTTTTTTTCTTTTCCCTCTTTTTCTATTTTCATCTTTTTTCTCTTTCTTTTTCCAGTCTGAGCCAAAGTGATTTAAATGGTTATTTTTTTTTGTTTTCTCACTAATATGATTTTTTTCCTTCTCTGGTTAAATTTCTCCTTTTCTCTTTTATTTCCTTTTTTTTCTGTTCTAAATTATCTCCTTTTCTCTTCTTTTTCTTTTCTCCATCTTTCTTTTTTTCTTTTTAAACCTGAGAAAGGAAGATTTTTTAATATGTTCCTAGAAATGTTTGAACTTGAGGGAAAGAATATTTTTTTCTCTCTTTTTCTTTTGATGTCCTGAGATGTTTTCATTTAAACTTAAGAGAGGGAAAGAATAAAATGTTTCTTCCTTTTCTTTTCTGTATTTCCTTCAATCTTGCTAAACTTGATGGAGAGAAAGAATACAGGTTTTTTTTTCTCAGCGTCCTTAAGTCCTCTTGATTTAAGTCTGAGAGAGGAAGAACATCATACAATTATTGTTCTCTCTTCTTTCCTGTCCTTTAATCTTTTTTTATTCAAACATAACAAGAGAGGGAAACAAACTCCTTCTTTCCCCTCCCTTTGTTTCCCCACGTGGCTCACTGTATAGTACTAAGGTAGACTAGTGTAGAGGAAAATAATAATAATACATAAAACAATACGCTAGGTAAGGCAATATTGATCAGAGAGAGAGAGAGAGAGAGAGAGAGAGTGAGTAGTGAAGTGACTGATTAGTAGGAAATGCCATCTTTGTCACTCTGATGTCTGAGATTTTGATACTCAATAATGCTTTATGGATTTTTAAATATAAAAGGCTGTGTACCGGAAACTTTGCTGTCTCATTTCCCTACCCACCCTTCAGACAGACAGACAGACAGAGAGAGAGAGAGAGAGAGATACATTCAATCTACTGTGGTATAAAAAGCGAGAGAATCATTAGTGTCATAGAACCAGAGAAACAAAAAGCTGAACTAAACTTTTTTTTTATTTAATTTGCTTTTCAGTTTGTGGATTTTCTTGTATTTTTCCCCCTTTTTTCAGTTTCTTACATTATTCCGTTAGTATTCCCTCTTTTTTTCCCAAACCAAACGAATTTCTTAATAACATGCACTAACATTTCACACAAAACACTTCCCCAACAACGAATAGAGAAGAAAAAGAGAGAGAAAAATTTTGCACCGCTTTGAGACTGATTGGTGACGTCATCAGTACATGAAGCTTCAAATGTGTTGGTGATTTCGACTCCTGAGCAGCGAAACCTCAATACTCGACTCCCTGGTGACTGTCAACACACAACAAGATGGCTGAGAACATGAAGGAGTGCCGGGAAGTGAGTGAAGCGTGAGTAATGAGGAGATGGTGAGTTGTGAGGTGGTAAGGCAAGGCTGTGTGAGGAGGAGGAAAGGAGGTGGCGTGTCTCAGTGACTACAGTGGGGGAAGGACGGTCCACCACCACAGCTGCTCACCACTCCACGTCACACAGGTCAGTCAGTGTTGTTTTTGTGGTGTGTGGTGGGTGTGTGTGGTGAGGGTGTTGCTGCGGTGTGGGTGGTCAGTGGTGAGGGCGGCGAGGCGGGGGTGGTGCAGGGGTTGGTGAGGTCTGTGGTTTGGTGTGTGGTGGTGATGAGAGGGGTGGGTGGCGGTGGAGAGTGTTTGCTAGGTGATGTGCTGGGTGAAGATGTGGGTGTGGTATGTGGCGGTGCGGTGATTGATTTGGAAGTGTCTTGGTGTTGGATGGGCGTGGTGTGGTGGGCGGTGGGCCCCAGCAGGGCCAGCAGGACGGGAAGCACCAGCAGGGCCTGCAGCAAGCTGACCGCCGCCACGGAGGTGAGGATCCTGAAGTAGGCGGTGAAGAGGTAGGTGGAGCAGGGCGCCAGGGCGGCGAAGGCCAGCAGGGTGGACACGCCTGCGTGGAGTACGGGCGGCCCCATGTCTACCAGCGCAGCGCGCGCGCGCTCCCGCCGCGTGCCCGAGGCTGCCATGAAGGCGTGGGCAATGTGGGCGGCGTAGTCCACGCTGAGCCCCGCGGCCAGCACCAGCGCGATGGCCGTCACAGTGTTGATGGAGAGGCCCCACGCCCGCATGACGCCCGCCACCTGCACCAGCGTGGCCACCACACTGGCCACCACCAGTGCTGCCGCCCGCCCCGCGCCCACCACGGCCAGGGCCACGGCGCCCACCATCACCACCACCAGCGCCAAGCCGCGCACCACCTCCCCCCCTATCATGGCGCCCGTCTCCCACTGGCTGTAGGCGTCCGCCCATGCCCCGCGAAACCCACCCACCCGCGCCCTCGCCACCAGCCGCCGCACCTCGCTCAGCGCCGCCCGCTGCTCTTCCATGGTGCGCAGTTCGCGGTGCTGCAGGTGCATCCTGAAGGCCGTGACGCGTGGCGCGGCGCTGCGGCAGCGCAGTGGTGCCGCGAACTCCATGTCTGAAGTGTAGGTTGCCCCCAGTGGTGAGTACAGGAAGAGCGAGAGCGCCTCGTGGAACTGTGGCGGTGACAGTGGCACGACACCCGGTGGCAGGGCGTCCTGGAAGGCGAGAAACCAGGCGCCCACGCTGTGCACGTAAGGCGACGCCCGCAGTTCAGCGGCCAGGCGGGTGAGGGCGGGCAGGTCCCGGGGCAGCGTCACGTTGGCGAAGTACACATAGCCGTGCTCCCCCTCACGTGGGAACTGCTCCTGTCTGGCCTGCAGCATCTGGTGCATATCTGATGAGGGCGGCAGGAACCACTCCGTCTGAATGAATTGTTGCCGCAGTCCCGCGGCGGCCCAGGCACTGCCACCCGCCAGGCCCAGCGCCCCCGCCACCACCACGCTCGCCACCCAGGGCCTTATCAACACGCTAGCGTACCGCGCCATGCCACGCCGCACCAAGCCCCCCCAGGGCGGCAAGCACCGGCTGGCGGAGTCCCCGCGTCGCCTGTGCTGCAAGGCTAGCGCCGCCACGAACAGCGTCACGTGCACCAGGAAGACACAGGCAGTGGCGGCGGCGGCGTACAGGCAGAACCACCTCAGGCCCGGCAGGCGCGTGGAGGCGCCCACCAGGAAGGCCAGCACGTCGGTCAGGGAGGTTAGGGTGATGGCCACGCCCACACGGCGCAGTGCACGCCCGCCACGCTCCGCCACGCCCCCCACACCTGCCCCCGCCGCCTCCCAGGCTTCTGCCAGCACATACATGTCGTCGATGCCGAGGCCTGCCACCAGCACGGGCAGCATGGCGTTGAGGAAGCTGAAGGGCACGGCCAGTGCGGCGCATAGCCCGTACGCCGCCAGCAGGGTGAGCGGCACGCCCACCGCCAGCCCCAGCAGCGCCATCAGGGGCCGCGGCAGCGTGGCCACCACGTACACCACCACCACCACGCTGCCCGCCGCTACCCACCGTAAGTCCTGCGTCACGGCGTCCGTGGCCGCCTTGCCAAGGCTGTGTGCTGCGCCCACCAAGGGCCGCGCCGCGCCGCCCTGCTCCGCCATGGCCCGCACCTCCCCCACCAGCGCCTCCTCCCACCGCAGCCCAGCCTGGTCCACGCGGCGCGCCGAGCTGTGGTCCAGCACCAGCTTGTGGTGCGCCTGCACGCGCGTGGTCCACGTGTGCAGTGCGGAGGCCGCCCCCACCACGCGCCCCGCACCGTCGCGCCGCACTCCTCCCAGGGTGGGTAGCGCGGCGGCGGCATTCACGTCCTGCAGCACCTGGTGGTCCGTGAGGGCGGCGATGCGCGCCGCGTCGTGGCCCCACAAATCCAGCACACTGTGCTCCAGGCACCGCGTGGGCCACGCCTCCACCTGCCCACACAACGCCTCCCGCAGGTCCCCTGCCAGGCCCAGCCCTGAGCCGCGCAGCGCCGCACCCAGCGCTGCCCCCGCACTCTCCAGGATCACCGCCACGCTCATATTGGTGCCCTCCTTGGGGGGGCGGGGCACCCTGAGGCACACGTCCTGCCATCCCACCCGCTGGCCGCCCACCGTCACCTTAAGCGCCGCCACGCGCTGGTGTAGGCGCCACATGTCCTGCACCGCCGCGGCCGTCAGCACGCCGCTCGCGCCGCGCCACAACACCACCTGCGTGCGTGGCTCCTGTGTGAAGTGCTCCGCCCGCCACGCGTTCATCTGCAGGGCGTGGGGAAGGGTTACTGATGCTGGCCTGGCCGACACACACACAGGTACACACACACACACACACACACACACACGGACACACACAGGTACACACACACACACACACACACACACACACACACACACCTGGGCAAAGAGGGAGTCCTGGGGCACCCACAGGTGGTAGTGGCGCCACTCGGTGTGCAGGTTGAGGAAGCCCAGGCCACACACCGACACCGCCGCCATCACCACCAACGCAGCGCGGGCGGGGTGGGCGGCCGTCGCCCTGCCCCACGCCTCGCAAACCCGCTGCACCACGCCCACCGCCAGGCCGCCCACGGCTGCCGCGCCACACCTGCACGCCAGAACACCGAGTGGTCACTGCCACATCCTGCACGCCCCTCCCCTCCCCTCCCCTCCCCAGGGCAGCAAGCCTCACCTGCGGGCGCCGCGGCAGCAGCAGGGGCTGGGCGGAGCGTCCTCAGCCTTTGTCCCGTCGCCAAGCGTGCCCTCAGGAGGTGGCCCGCGCGTCACGCCGCACGCACATTCCTCACCACCCGCAGCAAGGTCTCCGCACGCCATACACAGTGCCGCGCCGCGCATGTTGGAGACGCTGACGCTAGCTGGTTGGCTGGCTGGTGGAGTTCTGCAGGAATCCTTCTCAGTTCTCCAGCTTAACCTTTGCTCTCCATGGCGAGAAGGAAGGACAGGGGAGGGAGAGAAGGAGAGAAAGATAGCTACTCCGTGGGGAATGAGGGAGAGTGTTTCCTGCAGCGCGTGTCTTGTGTGGGTGTGTGCGCGTGTCTTGTGCGGGCATGTGGCGGGACGCGAGGTGAGGTGGTGGTGGTGGTGGTGGTGAGGCAGGTGGGTGGTGGTGTGGCACTACTATCAGCAAGATGACGACGACTATAGCAATGACCCTGACTGCATGCCCTTGCCCCCTCCCCCTCCCCCTCACCCCTCCTCCTCCTCCTCCTCCTCCAAACATTATCTCCATCAGCAAAATAATGTACTGTTTTCTCCACTGAAGGTCACGTGATCGAAACTAACCTTCGTGTGTGTGTGTGTGTGTGTGTGTGTGTGTGTGTGCGTGCGTGAGTGAAGGTTGTAATGGGGTGCATTCCTCTGGTTGCGTGTGTATATTGGCAAGGCTGGTGGAGTGGCGGGTGTTTGGTGGCGAGGCGATGTGTTTGTGACTGCTGTGCTTCTTCCTCCTCCTCCTCTTCCTCCTCCTTCTCCTCCTCCTCCTCCTCCTCCTCCTCCTCCTCCTCCTTCTCTTCTCCTTCATTTCTTCCCTTAATAAAAAATAAGAAATAAAAAAATAACTCCTTAAAATAACTAACTTATAAAAAAAATAGATAGATAAATAACAACAATAACAATACTGAACCTTGACCTGTCACCATTAAGTCATGACCCAACAAACACCAATACAAAAAAACCTGCAATTCGGCCCCATTTTCTTTGTATCATGAATATATACACGAGTCCCCCCAGAAAGCTCCTCAGTGCGGGCCTGGCCTTCGTGGGGAGAGGATGTGCTGCTGTGCTCCTCCCTCAGCCCCTTAGAGCCGTGAAGAGGGGCCTGGCGGACGCGGAGAGAGGGAGAGGTGATGCAGGGGAGCAGGAAGGGAGTGACAGGGGCGTGTTAACCCTGGGGAGTGGCGGTAGGGATGGAAATGAGGTGTTTTGTGGTAATATTGTCATCTTTAGCCGTGGTGTTTGTGTTGGTGTTGGTGTTGCTGCCAGGGACGGTGGAGGAACATTGCGTGGTGTTGTGGTGTTGTGATGTGATGGCCACGCTTTGTCTGGTGGTGGGATTGTAAGGGTTGGTTTGCTTCAGACATTATTATTTATTTATTTTTTTTTTTTTTTGTGTGTGTGTGTTTATTCTGTTTGTTTGCTTGATTTATTGTTTTTTTATTTTGTTTGTTTGCTTGATTTATTTTTGTATATTTTTTGTTTATTTTGTTTGCTTAATTTATTATTTTTTGTTTACTTTTTTGTGTTTATTCTGTTTGCTTGATTTATTGTTTTTTTTGTGTTGTTTTTTCGTATTTATTCTTGTTTGTTTTGTTTATCTATTTTTGTTTAATTCTTGTGTTTGTTCTGTCTATTTGTTTGTTTATTTGTTCATATGTTTGATAATTTCCTGTTTTTTGTTTTTCTTCTTTGTTTTCTCGTGTTTATTCAGTGTATTTGTTTTCATTAGTTTATTTATTTATTTGTTCATTTCCCGTTTATTTGTTTTTTTATTTTTTCTTTATTTTTTTCTGTTTATCTGTTTGTTTATCTATTTATTTGTTCATTTTTGTTCCTTTGTTCTTTTTAATTTTTTTTCTCTATTTTTATTATCTATTTGTTTATTATTATCATTTTCATTTCGTGTGTATTTTAATTATTATTATTTTTTGTTCGTGTGTTTGTTTAGTGTATGACAAGAGAGCACTATCTGGTTTCCATACTTCTGTTTTCATTAATATATTTTCATCATTTACTACTACTACTACTACTACTACTACTACTACTACTACTACTACTACTACTACTACTACCACTACTAACCTACATCTGTCTTTGGTGAGAGAGAGAGAGAGAGAGAGAGAGAGAGAGAGAGAGAGAGAGAGAGAGAGAGAGAG